>JAPTGZ010000014.1:28471495-28482070 GCA_029814645.1 Fowleria isostigma | reverse complement strand
AGTACAGGTCTAGTCTCTTGATGAGTACACAGGTGATGAGCTTGACAGAGCTCATGTGTCAATGTGCGTATTTCTTGCTGAAAGATAACTTTCTGCCTCCATTTATCCATTTGCTACAATATATTGGATTCATGTTAATGTATATTTGAAGACATTTAAATTTGTGGGGGAAAAATGGTAAAAAATATTTTTTAAAAACATTAATCATGTATAAATTTATATGCACATTCTCCATGTCAATTTTATACGTATAGTTCCATATGCATTCTTTATTTATACTTCTCTAAGCATACTTCTATATGTAGATTTTTCATGTATCATTCTTGATGTATTTTTTGTCATTTGTTTGCTATGTCTAATTCTATGTGTATTCCCTGTGTATACTTCTCTATACAGACTTGCCCATGTATATTTGTTCATATGGTGTTTTCATTTTTTAGTAATCTTCCCATGTATACCTGAGTATCATAATGAAATGTATATAAACAGTATTGAATATTGTACATGTATATGTAATTAGCACTGTACATGGAGTGCATAAGCTTGAAATAAACTAATAAACTAAAAACTAATCAACGATTTCATGACACACCCCCGTACAGCACTTCCACAGACCCCCGTTGAAGACCTCTGACTTAGGCAGTTACGCAATGAGACTGAAGTATGTATGTTGGCCACAGAGTCCAGATCGAACCCCATTGGGAGTCTATGGGATATACTAGAGCATACTTTACCTAGAGGCCCGACTCTTTAATGATCAATGCAAGATTTTAGCCAAAACTGAAGTCTGAAGAAAAGTAAAAGTTATGACATTTATTGTGACATTGCATAAACATTGCATGGTGTCAAGACTGGGTTCAGGTGCTTGACCAAAAACACATGAAGAATGGGAAAGTCTCCAATACAAAAAGATTTATTAGTGCTAGAGCACCAAATAATATATAAAAGACAGCAAAGGTAATCAAGAGGTAAAGTCAGCGAAGATCCACGAAGTAGGAGCCGGCACAAAGGAACCACAGGCAAGACATCAGGACAGCAGCGTGCCTTTGCAGAAGTCTCACTGTCCAGACTAGACTTCGCTGTCCTCAGGGTCGTCAGAGTTTTCCGCCTCAATCTGCTCAGTTGATCTGCAAAGAGAACATCCAGTCGCCAAGGAGCCATCTATTTATACTTTGAGGCCACGCCCACTGGTCACCTAGGAGACACTTGACCAAATATTCAGTTACCAAGGAGTTGTCCAAACATCAGGTAACCATGGGGTTACTCAACCAAACATTTGAGGAGAAAAAACTTAAGGTAATCTAAAGAAAGCTTGTGTGGAAGCTTTTTTTGGGCCAGGTAGTGCATATAGCTGTAGCATTAGATACTGGACTTAAATAGAAGTATTTATTTCTGTCTGATACACAGATAGTCTTTCGGTTAACAAGACACCCACTTTGTAGAGCATGATAACAATAGCTAGAGTAAAAGCAAACAACTCCTCCACAAAGTATTTGTTATGACAATTATAGAACCACATACTGGGATGCACAAAATGCATGATAGGCTTATATAGTTACAATAGGGGGTCAAACTGATGTGAGTGTAAGTAACAATGTGTTGTTTCATGTAAAAATTAAGACCAAAAAGGTATAAGTGGCTGTTTTTGCTTTAGTTTTGCAGTAGTATTGCCCCTTTTTACATTTTCCGACTGTCCCAAGACAGCCTTCATCATCATGACTAATGTCATGATGATGGAGGGCCCAGTCCTTCATTATGCCAACAATGATTAGCATTGATCTTTACCATTAGCCAATGAAAGGATGCCAGGAAATAGCTCCCATTACAGAGACATCGTCACAGAGGGATGTTTAAATCAATGATTCCCTTAGATATCATAAAAATTCTGCGGAGTTTTAAAGAATTGCATTTTCTTATACACACACAGATAAGGGTGAACAGTGATTTACAGACCAGTACATCAAATTCAGCCAAAAATGCATTTCAATTACATGGTTCATGGACATAATTATAAATTCAGTTTTGATAATAGCAGGATTCCAGTATGTATTTCACCTTACATGATAAAATCTGTCTCTATATCTGTATCAAGAATTATGTTATTTGAGAATTTGTGATGTTTTATGACATCTAACTTCATAATAACATGGGTCTGTTTATGTGCTGGTTAGAGCTATTGTGTGCATTAGAAGTATATTGTATTACTCACACTGTATATTCGTATTTGCACTTATAAGTAGACTACTTCCCCTTCTTTGTCTCTGCCCTTCTCTCTTACGTGAGGCCTTATAATCTGAGTCAGCAGTCTTAGCTCTCCATGAGTGGAATTCTTCTGCTCCCATGCCGGTTTTGTTACAGGAAGTGAATCAGTAAGCATTCCTGACTTCTCATGTTTCAGATGATGCACAGACACATCCGGAGTCTGTCATGTTTAATTGTCTACTGTGTTTGTGCCTATCTTAGATGAGTTTTAGTCTCGCAGATTTTCTGGTTGTCACAAAGGCAGATTACCTGGAAACAAAAATGCACTTGTGGGCGTAACGTGAACACATTCCCAATTTTTGCATGTCTCATTGGGAACACAGGTGCCATATTTGCTGTCCAACTGCGTGGTGTAATTTGGAGCCTCCTGTCCTATTTCAGTAGCCAGAACCCTGATCAAGGCAATTACGGGGGTGACACACATGTTAATAGCTTATATTATATTAACTATTAAGTTTCACCCAACAGTAATTACATCCTTTGGACTTGGGATGAAACAGTTTGAAGACATACCTCAGAGACAGAGAGGTGTAATACAGGAATGACAACAGTAGTAGTTTCTTATTTGCTTGCTTTACTTCTGCTCTGTGACTGTTTTTTCCCCAAATGATATATACAGTTGATGTAGTATAACAGCACTACAGTAAAATTGAGTAGAATAGCATCACTGTCAATGAGGATGGAAAGAGTTTAAAGTACATCACTAATGAACATAAATATGACCAGAGAAATGGGATTTAGAGTAAACCGTTTTGAAATGAAACATGCTTATTTTAGATTAAAAAAATAGTTGTTTACATTATCAAAGAAAATCTATTTGTGCTTAAATCAGAGCAGCTAAAGCTTTTCATTCCTGGCACAGACTGATACAAACTGTACTTGTCCAGTTTTTGATTTAGGGGGAAACTGAAAATGTATTTTATTTGGATTTGTCTTAACTGTCCATTGAACAGGTCATGTCTTACAGTATTATTTACTGATCTAAAGAGGATGACTGTGTGATGTGAAACATACCTGACTATCAGAGACCAATATGATTGTTTGAAAAAGCAACATTTCTTTTGACAACATGCACAGGAAATGACCAGGAAGAAAAGACATAGGTTATAGCTTCTAATTTTTGTTATTTCTTTTAAAATATTCTCTGTGTTATAATATGAATGTGTAACCCGCCTACTGGGACGTGTTTGCATGATTAAATATACTGTTAATATTCATCTTGGATACACAGCGAAGCTATTTTACGAAACTCATGAGGAATATACCAAATGGCCCGGCAGTTCAGTAAAATTCAATCCAGTCATTCTGATCAAAACGGGATTGCATAGAAAATAGAACGTTTATATGTTTGTGGTGGAATCTACATATTCCATTTTTTACTGACTGAAGTGAAAATTACAAATTTTGTGTCTCTTCACAAGGCTGCATTATCTACTCACCAAACGAATGTTATGAATGTTTAATTGGTGTAGGGGAATGTAAAAATGAACCATTTGACCCCAGCCCAACCCATGCTGCGCAGTGTCACAGTTCAGAGGTTCAGATTTTAACTGTCTAGACTTGCAGTTTTGAACCTCAGAGGCTAGTGAGCAAAAGGCCAAAAGGTTCTCATCTCAGAAAGGCAAAGTCACTCCTTGGAAATGGTCTGAATGTAAAACAGCAGGTGATTAGACTCAGTGGAATCACGGACAACAGGAAAGAGAAAATAAGGATAAAATGAGGGAAATTAGGGAGATTAAATTAAGCACCAGAGTGTCAGCTATTTTGTTGGATTTGGCAATGGCAGTGGTGCCTTATACTTTTGTAATACAGATCATAAAGTTAAAAATGCAGCATGATTCAGCCCCTGCTTTCAGTATTTAAGATATTTATTAGAGAAATTAACCTGCACGCGTACACTTTGGTGGGGTTAAAATTAGTAAAAGATTGTGAAGGATACAAAGAAATAAGTTTTTGTTGAAAAGATACTTTGAAAAACCATACTGTCGGCTCACAACTTGTGGATAGACACAAACACTGCATTAGATAAACTACACGAATAAAAGTATTTGGACATTCAGGTGTCTCTTTTCTAACAGGGGTCTGGGCTTCAAAACAATAATAACAAATGTCATACTATAGTTTTATAATGTGATAAATATATTTGCATTACATTGGTTAGTTTCATTTAAATTGTTATCTTTGCTTCCAAATTTTCTCAGACATGGTTTTGACTTGATTTCTCTCTTTTTTTTCCCTCTCATTTTAAATGTTCTATCTAAGTATTGTTTGTGCTGGACATAATATTTTCTACCATAATTAACCATCTATTGTCTTCACATGTAGCTTTGGAAGAAAACTCTCATATTAAACTTTAAGAAAATATTGTTTATATCTCACATGAATGGGACATTTTAGGAGCTGTAACCTTGATGTGCCCAAATATTTTTGTCCATATAGTTTGTAAACATCAATATTCATACCTCTGTTGGAACGGAAACATCTTCAATGTGTCCGAATACTTTTGTTCATATAGTACAGTAACTTTAATTGCACATCTTTTACTATTTTCTGAGTTAGCATTATTAATGCTTAAATATATTATGTATTATTTCTAGACAAGTACATTTATTTTTACAGAATACAAATAGACAATTGTATCTGTGTTTCCTTTTTTTTTTTTTTAACTTCATTTACAGTGCTATACATACACATTGTCTACCGTTCACATGTTATTAAACTCAATTCGACGGAGGGCAATATATGCCAAGATCTCCAGGTCACATAACCTTAACCCTCACCCTCAGTGCAACAAATTGACGCATCCATTCAGTTTGGACAGGGGGTTCATAACGGTGTGTCAGGTGTGAAACCGTATAATGAATACAGGTAACCCATCAATTAAATGGGTACAGGTAACACATCAATTAAAAGTAGTGTATATATGTGAGTCATGATGTCACGTTGTTTAAAATACTGTCACTGTCAGATACATAAAAAATCCTGTTTATGGTTATGTTAAACTAAAACACTGTCATTGTTTTTGCTCTGGTTAAATAATGATAAAAAAAATATACAGTATGAAATACATTTTTGTTTGTTTTTGTTAAACCTCTATAAATACATAGATATATCATAGGTTTTCAATGGCAATATATTGATAATTGCAGTATTGAGATATTGTTATCATGAGCCCTGTATTGCGTATCGTATTATGTCATCTCGTATTGTATTGTATTCTATCAGATTCTATTTTATTGTATCCTATCGTATCGTATTATATCATGAGGTAGCCTGAGATTCCCAGCCCTAGATAAAAGTCTTGGGACAAAGGTTTCCTCACTAACAGGGAGCTTAGCTACAGAATGATAATGACATAAAGCATAATAGAATTTTATACTGGGAAAAATGTCATTGCAATTTTCACTTTTGCCTTTAGAGGTGTTTGGTTTAGGTTAGGGGTGACCAACCCTGGTCCTCCTGAGCTACTCTCTTGTATGTATTAGATGTATCTTTCTTCTAGCTGATCTGATGGTAGTTATCAGGTTTCTGCAGATCTGGATGATAGGCCTATCATTTGAATCAGGTATGCTGGAAGAGGGACACATCTAAAACATGCAGTTTAGTAGCTCTCTAGGATCAGGGTTGGTGACTCCTGGTTTAGGTTGTCATCTACCTTTTCTGTGTGGATTTTGCATGTCCTCCTCATGTCTATGTATTCTCTCCCAGCACTCCAGCTTCCTCACATCATCCATAGACGTGGGCCTCAATGGTTGATTGGTCAATTTAACTAGCCCACGGATGTGAATGTGAGAGGTAATGATTGTTCATCTATATACGTCAACCCTGTGATTAACTGGAGGCATGTCCAGGGTATACATTTGAATATTGCTTTTAATGTACTTGTTTTTTTAATGTTTGTTTTTAATGTTTTTTGTAAATGAGCCTGTCAAAGAAGAATTTGTCACTTTTGACAGACAATAAATTGTATCTATCTATCGACTGGTCAGTTGGTCGGTCTGTCTATATGGATATATGGATGGATTGTTTTAAATGTTCAATCATTAGATTTCTAAAATGTTTGTACATTCTGACACTAAAAAATTAGTTAAACACAACTATTTGGTTTCTCCAACTCCCATTCAGCAACAAATATTGAAGCATAAACTTCAAAGAAATACCTACTTGGTGTGTATTAATTATCCTTTATTGGCCCCAAAATGGGGAAATTTGCAAAAGTAATCAGAAAGTGTAGTCTGACATTATCTGTTGCACCAGATGATTAGCATCAACTGACTTGATTATTCTTATTCTTTGAATTGGACAGACAGACAGACAGACAGATAGATAGATTTACCTTATTATAAAACTGGGAAATTATTTAATATTTTGAATCGCCAACAGAAGGGAATCCTTCCAGCCGTAGAAGTCAAATCCCACTATTTTTGTCAATATAACGTACTTTAAATGAACATCTTGAGGGCATGGTTTTGTTTGTGTGTTCAACCATGAACATTACAGTACAACCATGCTAACTTTATGATTGTATTTGGAATACAGTGTTTATTACATTAGTCCTATATGGGGCTGCGCAATATATCAAAAACATACTGTTATTCCAATAACGGAGTGTGCAATATTCATATCACAAAGATGCACAATATATATATATTTTTTTTAATTAACTTTCTGTTTTACATGTCATGGGGTACCAGAGTGGTTTTCTCTAACACTCTAAGATTATAGTTTTACTGGAAAATAAAAGCTAAAGTAATGCTACTGCTGCTGCTGGTTGAATGCAAGATTACATGTTGTTAATATTGAAAAGATGTGAATATTTTCAAAACACAACTTTAGGCAAGGCCTGAACACTTATATTTAAAGATTTTATTTTTATATGCAGTATTTATCAAACCTGGCAACCAGTGGAATATTGTATACTTAAAGCTCTTACATGAATGAACTTAAATTATTATAAAGTACATCCATGTCATTTACACATTATTATATGTGAATAAAATGACAACATGTTTGACCTTGTCTGTGTATGAAGGTCTATCATAGCAGCGTCACCAGGTTCTACAACAGAATTGTGTCACTGATTGTAGTAGTACAGTATTTTTTTTTTAACTATTAATAACTGCAAAACATTGTTAAGGAGCATTTTTCTTAGTAAATGAAACTGATATTTTTTAAGAAGAACATGAAATATTGCAATGTTATAGTTATCGCAATGCTGTACACCCATATCACAAGTTTTGACAATATCGTGCAGCCCTCGTCCTAGAATTGGTTTACTCTCTCACAAAAGTGTAGGCGAAGATTAAGAAATGCAAAGAAAAATACAGCAAAAGTAAGCAGTCATGGAAAAAAAAGAGACAGATGGAGAAATAGATGTAGCAGTAGGAAAAACAGATGGAGAATCAACAGGTGGACGAGGCTCAGAAACTAACCTGTGAATAGGTTTCTTCCGACCTAGAGCCTCATATATTGGACATATTGTTGCAGGCCCAAAGAAACTTATTGGTGTTTTATCTGGTTATAAAAGAAGGGACAAACATTCAAAATAAACAGAAGTTGTCTGATTGTAACAGTTTAGTGCAAATAGAAATTTAACATCCAATTAAAAAGCAGATGAATTAATGAACAGTAAACTAAATATTCAACACAATACTATTGTGTCCAGACTTGGATTGATTGGTGTCTACTCAGTAACAGACAGTGCTCAGAGTTCACATCTGGACATTTAACTGTTGTTTTGTTGTGACATAATCCATTCAGTCAAACAGATTTATGCACTTTCTCAGACTCGGGCTTAACCATCATTGGCAGGTTCTTAATTCTTTTCCTGCCATAATGTGAGTTACTTTCCTTAGTCCGAAAATAAAGGACCAGTTGTAAAGTTTTCTGGAATCCCCCCCGTAACCCATGGCAACAGACGCAGCATCATTCGCTTTGAAACAGAGAATGGCAACCCACGTGCAGTTTCAGAAGAAATGAAGATGATTCTGGACACAAACTCCGACAATTCAAAGTATGATGAACCTTTGGAAGAACTGTTTATATACAGCAACAGAGAAATAGGAGGAGCAGGAGACGTAAAGAGGAGATACACGGGACGGACAGACAAATGAAGGAGACAGGGAAAGAGGAAAAACAGATGACAAATATGAGATGCAAATAGTCTGATGATTATTGTTGAGTGCAAGTAGTGGGAACGAGTCAGCCCATGAAGTCCAGGTAGGGATGCTCCGATCCGATATTTGTATCGGGCATTTGGCCCAGATACAGAATTAAAATCACTGGTGTGTCATGCGTCTTTAATGCCATTGTCACGTGTCGAATCCATGTCATAAAGTCACAGCCTATGGTTGAAGTAGACATCCTTTGTCTTGGTCCACGTCTGTTTGTCAGTCTTTTCCTTCTTAACCAGAAGTGACAGACTGAGGGGCCATATGGTGACCACAGATAAAATTGCTCAAGTGAAATAACATTATTACCTTGGTCAGACGTTACTTGAACGTGGTATTATTATTTATTTTAAAATTTCATTTTACTTACTCATTTCTTTATTTATAAGACTGAACATGAAAACTTATTACTGGTTGTTTTTTTGTCCCCCCCCCCCCACACACACACACACACACACACACACACACACACACACACACACACACACACACACTTCCACTGGCACCCCGCTTCCAGAAGGTGGTGCCCTAAGCAACCGCCTAGTCCGCTTATGCTACGGGCCACCCCTGGTCACAGGCCTTCTTGCATGTAGTTTGTGAAGCTTTTTGACTTGGTGTCAACTCCATGCAGATCACTTCATTTGATTGTGTTATGCAGCGACACTGACACAGAAAGAGCGTCAGGGATTGAAATTGCAGAAAGTACACCAGACAGCAGTGGGTGTTGAGTGAGAGAGACAACAGACAGACAGCCAGAGTGAAAGAAATGCATAGCAACGGAAAAATGAAAAAGAAAAGGATTGAGGAAGGAAAACATAATATGAAAGAAATACCTCTCATATAAATCCCCTAACCCGAAGGTGTTTATGCAGGAAATGATTTTCTGTAGATCTTGGCTTTGGAGTACAGAGCTTTGTCAACAAGAACTACTACAGTCACCTCATATCTCTTCTCACTCTCCACTCTGAATTTTTCCTCCCTCTTGCTTAGTCCCTTCTCTTTTATTCATATGCGCCCTATGCTTTTGCCTGCTCTTTCTTTCCTGTCTTGTTAACACTACATTGTTTGTACTTGAATGCCAAATCGTTTGTGTATGTGTACTTAAATTCCACTTTGTGCAGTATGTTTGCATGAATCCCTTTTATATCTCCCTTTCTAGCTCTGGCATCTTACTCATAAATGTTTGATTGCTAAATATGTCCCTCTTCCTGAGCCATTATCACAAGTCAGATCAACACTACAAACGGCGGTAGTTTTTCCTTATGTATTTAAGTGTAGATGACTGTGGTTATACATCATTGATCTTCAAGCTCCTAAATGATGCATTGATGTGAAAAAGAAATGAGCTATGAATATGAATTAATATTATGCATTTGCATGTGAGTGCATTGCATATATTTTGATGTAATGGATTCAGATGCCTTGTACCCTGTATTTAGGGAGGAAAAAAGATAAGTATCAGGCCCATGTTGTTCTTGATTAATTAAAGAACATGATGTATTTCTATGCTAAAGAATAGAAAATTTAAGTCACATTAAAGATGCAGTGTTTTGGATCGTAGAGACATGAGCTGATTGAGGTACTCTGCTGGTGTCTCACGGCTTTGAATACTAACACCACAGGGTCTTTAATCAAAGTGTCAGAAAAAGCTGGTGTGAGAACTGGTTTAGAGTTAAACAAAACGACAAAAAGTGATTAAAAACAGAAACATTGCCATTCTTTTCAGTACTGGACACACTTTCCTAAAAAAGAGAATATGGTTTGATGTTTTTTTTCTACACAGCGGAGTCTGACTTGAAAGTTTATTAAGGTATAAAATTTGGCAATGGCTACTGCTACAGTATTGTGGTACAAAATATCAGTTTGTCTATTGCCACAGAACCAATCAAATGCTAGCATGTAACCAATCATAGACACTGTTACATAAACTCATTATCTTCTTGTTGCCACAGTATTGTGGTGAAATATGGTGTATACTTCAATGCATTCTGTGATCTTCGTCCGGCTCTCCTGGAGAACGGACGTGCTCTGCTCTCTCTCCCTAATTCTTCACCTCCCCTGCTTTTTGCTTTGTCATGTCTCGTCTTTCCCTCCACCAAGCTTGTCTTTTTTACATCCTGACCCCAAAACCTGGAAATTTACG
>JAPTGZ010000014.1:28421073-28431781 GCA_029814645.1 Fowleria isostigma | reverse complement strand
TTGAGCTTTTACAAAGTTTAGACTTAAGTTTTCTAGAAGACATTCACAGAAAATACTGAGACTGAGAAACGGTGGAAGGAAAAAACTGTGACACAGATCATATAACAGACTGCAACACATATAGGCTCTGTAAATCTCACAGATAGGTGCTGAATGAAGCACAATTAAGGTCTTTGATCACCTCACTGTTGTGCAATGGGATGATCGATAGCACTTTCAACTCTGGGGAGACTGGTGATGATCCCTTTTTTGCTTTGTGTCTGAAGCAGATCAAAGAGTGTATTTGTCAGCCAGACAGCGTATTAATATAACTGTCTGAACCACTAAGATATGTCATTTGAAATCTTCAATCAGTACAGTTTGATTTTCTTGTGGGAGAAAATTTACTTCAACTGGAATGGTGGTCCCTCGTGGTTTTACTACCACGTTATCTCAGTCAAACTGGTTTTGGTCGGGATCTCATTCCCCATGTTGCGCCACCTCCCATATGTGTAGGCTATAACTTTTGCATGACAGGTCAATCTAGGAGCGCACCTATAAAAGTGCAAGTGAAATCCCACTGGTGTATTCCCATGGCAATTGTTATTGTGCTTTAATGTTGATAAGGGGACACTGTGTGTATGTGGGATGGAAAAGAGGAGAATAAAACACAAAAAGGGTTGAAGTAATGCACCAGATAAGACTATTTTCCCTTCACACATAAGCAAACTTCTGGGGGACTATGACTGAACTGCTCTCTGACTTGTCTGTCTCTCATCTCCATTTTCTCCTCACTCCCTCTATATCTTTCCATCTGTCTTTTTCCTCTGTCTATCTCTCTGGCCTTTTGTCTCAAAGCAACTCTGTGGGTGTGCATACATTATGTTTAATCCTTCATGCAATGGAACTGATGCAAAAAAAAAGAAGGAAAGGAGGTATCTTCTTTCTTCCTCCTCCAATAAATTACTATTCATGCCCCTTTCTTTTTTGCCGCCTCTCCTACTGTTGTGCCTCTTCACCCACAGCCATGGTGACCTGCATACAGAAATGAGAGGGGGAGAAAAAGAAAGAGACAGAGGAGGATGAAAAAGAAAATGAGAAACTCTGCCTGCAAAAAATCAGGTGACAGAGGAAAATTTGAAGAAAAAGAATAATGGAGTGATGATAGATGTACAGGGAAGGATAGGAACAGAGAATAATAGGGGATACAGAGCCAAGAGAGAACGGGACCGAGTGAATAATAGCAGCATATACTAAGCTTGTCATATCTGCTTTGGCCAGATATACATACACAAGCCTGGTGACGGACACTGACAGTTGTTCACTGACAAGTATTGAATCTGTAGAATGTTGAACAGCTATCCAGTGTTTGGTTTTGTGTTTTCATTTGCTTATATTGCTTTTCTTCTTGGAGGAAACACTCGATTAGCACTCAATTAACTACTAGGTCTGCAGAGGGAGGGGAGAGCCCTGCAGCAGGACAGAAGACCCATTCATCCACAATATATGGGCAAAAAGCCATGGAAATACTCCTTGGTTTACTCATCCGCTCAGCTCCATTAGTGTTTATCGTGTTATGTTTTTTAGCACTAGGGCATCACTATTTTAGGATTTTAACCAACTCTGACTTTCACAGCAGCAACCTTAGTACACTATTTATAGCAATATTTCTTGAAAAGCTTTATGGGGCTGCAGTTATCGATTCTTTTTGAAGTCCAGTATTCTATCAAAAATTTCAATGATTATTCAAAAAATATGATTTATTTATTTATTTTTTTTCATTTTTTAACTTTACTATTTTCTGTTTTCATAATGATCTGGATGTAGATGTTGCTCTAACTGATTGAATTGGGTTCTGCTTTGAGATGCTTTTAAGGAACATTGTTGGTATATTTTCAGTACCTTATAAAGCAATGGTGGTTTTTATATGTATGTTGTTATTTAGTGTTTTATGTTTGGCTTCAATGCAGACATTTATTGTGTTTTATGTAAATTTTTATGTATATTTTTAGTGTGGATTTATGGCTGTGACTTCTATTTTGTATAACTTCTGCTGCTGCTGTTGCTGCTTCTGCTATCTTGGCCAGGACAAAAATAGATTTTTAATCTCAATGAGCTTTTCTTCCTGGTTACATATAGAATAAAAAAACAAAAACAAAACTATTGCATTTGCGCTTGTGCATGATGTGTACATAACATAACTTTGTGTCCTTATGAGTAAAAAGCATATGAACGCTTCAAAGTGTACTGTTCTTCAGTCACTCCATTTCATGTGTACATTTTTTTTAACAAAAAATAAAAATCCCTCTGAAACATACATTGCACAAACCTACAGAAAGCCCCATAGACACAAGTATTACACAGCACTGAGGTACAAGAACTGGGGTAAAGCTGATTAACAAAAAAATAAAAATAAACAAGTACTCGAGGCAAAAAAAAAAAAAAAAAAGTTTTAAGGAATTTTTTGTACTCAGATTACTGAAAGTACTTGAGTACTCACTACGGTTCTAAAGCTATAGTAAGTGCATGTAGTATACATTTTACAGGAAAGGTTTCTTTTCTTATTCTACATCTTTTTTAGGTCAAACCTTGAAGTTTTGAAGACATCAGAGTTACTTTTCTCACTGTACTCTTAGTGAAGCAGCTGTTAAGGTTTAGTCTTTAAGTTTTTTTACCTCTACAGAGAGAATACAATACAAAGTGTAAGCTTAAGATCAAAGAACTGAGTAAATCAAAAAAAAAGAATGGACCTCGTCCCAGTGACTTAAATTTTCTATGAAAGACAGAGTCGCCTCCTGATCTCTATTGAAAAGCACTAGATACATATGCACAGCTCAGGCAGTACAACTCTCAATTTGTAATCAATAACTCTGTTAAGCAGGCAATGGAGGATCAATAGTAAGGAAATAGCCACATACTCAGACGCAGTGTGGCCCTGCTACTCCTCAGTGTTATATTGTGGACTATCTCTCTTCTATAGTGCGTGTGCTGACACTTTTCATTATCTTTTACACAAAGTCTTTGTTAGAACCCCACATTGGGAAAATATGAATAGCCTCCTGTTTGCCTCTCCCCTCTGTCTCTTTTCCTCGTCTCTGATTCCTGTTTACTGTGTTCCATTCCCGTCTCTCTCACACACAGATAATGCTTCATACTTAAGGAATCATTTTATTTCCATTTTCTCTCTGCTGAGTCTCTCTCTGACGCTCACTCACACTTATAGAAGCAGATGTGTGCGTGCATTGAGGCTCAAATAAAGAGGAGAGTGGCGGGTTAAGCATCTACACTGATTAGGAACCTTCTCAGAATTTATATGGCCACTTTTTGACTTGCAAATTGATTTGAGTGCACAGAAAAAAGGGTTTTAATGAATATGTGTGTGAACAAGAGCCCATACATTAATTGTTCCAAGTGAGGTGAAAGATGTTTGAATAACAAAGGGAGGCACTTTGTTGCAAGATGTTGTTTGTGGTGTATGTGGGATACAAAAAGTAAGGATAGAAGAAATCAGCTTTGGCATTCTCTCAGACTGCAGTAGAACTAAATAGTACTCTGAGAACACAGTGCAACTTCAGGACGTCTTCAGCCAGTGGTGAAGAAATCTGAGAAGGGAACAACTTTTTGGACCAGATGTACTATTTTAGTTTAGGTTTTTTTTGTTATTTTAATTCCCCTTGTTTCACAGTGCAAATAACAGATTCCAACTTGTGAAGATATAGTTAAATGCACATACAAACACACAAATATGTGCTTATCCCGACACAAATGGCAGAGTTATAGGATTATGAGTGAAAGGAGGGATCAAAGTGTTTTGATGCCAGGTGCAAAAAATTCTAACTCGACTCATGGAATCACTAAGGACTGACAAATCCTAAAATGACCTGTCAGCTTCGCACCACATTTCTTTGGATAAATCATTTAAATTGCAATGTGTGCCTTTTTTTCCAAAGTCAGCTCGGAGGATAAGTTGATTTTGCAGAAAGGTGCAAATATAAAGCAGGCAATGAAAAAGCCCTTAGTCTGGCACTCCAGCATGCACTTAATCTGAAGGCATGACGTGCAAATTGTCTTGCACCCAAAGTGAGGAGGAAAGAGTCGAGTGCATTCACGGATCCTGTACATACAAGCATGATGCTAAGTGTCAATATGTGGTGTTCATTGGGCCAGCGCTGTGTCAGTAAATTACATCATTGAGGTGGAGTGGCTGGCCAACCCCCTTTTATCTCCTCATGGAATATTCATAATGGCTGAATGAATGAAGAATGCTTAGGTTTATGAATAATATATAATGTCAGACCCATGTGAATGTGGACCTGCCTTTTATGTGTGTGTGTGTGTGTGTGTGTGTGTGTGTGTGTGTGTGTGTGTGTGTGTGTGTGTGTGTGTGTGTGTGTGTGCATCTTTGTTGAATTCAAAGTACAGAAAAGTGCATGTACGCATGAAATATGCAACCTGCATTAGTAATCTGCAATTCATTATTGTTTATTTTTATATTATTGATGCATTACTTAATTTATTTTTGTGTTTGTGAGCAAGTTACTGAATGGATTCCTTGTCCTGTCATGCACATGCTATTGCAGACACTTTTCCAGATGAAATCCTCTGCTGTTGATGTGTCCACACACCATAAAAAATGTGTTGAACTAGCAGCAGATACCACACTTTAACACATTTCTGTGTCATTTTCACTTGCTTTGGGTGTACTCTCTCTCTTTGCTCTTTCTGCTCCATCACAGATATTACTGGTCGGAAGAAAAAAAAAAAAACACATTTAAAATAAAAATATACCTATGATCTTCAAAACAGAATTTAGTTTTCCTCTCAAACGGACTTATGGATGTAAATGGAATTGGGAATGCTCTCCAGCTATCATGTAAGACCATCCTCTGAGAGGCCATTTTTAGTGAAGTTTGATAATAAAAGTATTAAACTGAATAAATTAATTATTTTCTTGTGCTACTTTCCAAACTGGTCTCAAGGTTTCCCCATGCAATATCCACTTCTTGTAATTTCAAAATGTCTCAGATCCATTCCACTTATGAGTTTAGGTACTGAGGAGCATAGTAAATACTTCATTACCCACCTCCCCCTGGAATATTAATCCCTTCTGAATGGGGCTTTAGTTACATAACATGGTTACACATGTTTGCAAAGTGTCAGATTATAGTGGTTTTCCTCCAACAATGGACGGATCACTGCTCCTTTTCTTTGTAATCACTTCAGTGTAATCCGTTGTAGGCCACTAGATGTAAAAGTTGGAGGAAAAAAAGACGATGCAAATAGGCCCACTCAGGAATAACAATGGAGTAAAGTTATTTGAGTAAAAGTAAGGCTGTGAGTGGCAAATGACTGAGGAGATACTTCTTTTACTTTGTATTTTCTTCCGCCCTGTAGAAATCCAAAGAGGAGGAGTGATTGAGATAAAGCCCAAAATGCATGTGGTGGCAATACAAATGTTACAGAAGACAAACATACTGGATAAGAACGTTGTCAACGTGAAGACTTTACCTCTGTGGATACTGCATGTGAACATAAGGCCCTTTTTCACACCACTTCTGTTCCGGGAATATTCTGCTTTTATTCCATAATACAAATGGTACGATCATTTGGTCCCATCTTTATGATGGCTTTGTAATGCCTTGGGAGGTACTAACAGACCCGTGATAATTGTGGGATCATTTCGTTTCCCTTTATTGATTATTTCAAGCTTGTACACTCAATGTACAGTACTCATTCTAAACATTTCGTCATATGTACACAGATATATAGAGAATTTGTTGCAACACTACATACATAGAGAATTTTACACAAACAATATACATAGAGAAATATACATTATGTGTTCACAATATACATAACACATTAACGTATATGGCAATTCATTATTAAAATACACCACTAGGGAGTGAGAAGAAGCAAAACCTAATTACTCCCACCCAGAGCTTCACTACTTAAACTTGTACGGTTGCAATTATGTCAAAGAAATTAGCTGTAAACATTCATTAGTCCACCAAAACTAACTTTAACACAATGTACAGAACACAAAGTACGTACCCAATCATGACTCCAATATGCTATGTAAAAGGAACACCTCTTGTTCTGCAACCAAGGTGTGACATTTTGATGAAAGGCACCAGAGAGAAAGGCATGAAGCTGACAGAGGTGGGCACAGTGGGCCAGTGCCTCCATATGCGCCCGCTGTCTCTCCTGCGCCAGGGGGATTTAAAAATGAGAGCTGCATCACCGCCCCTTTGATTCCAAAATGTAGGTCCGCTGTGTAAAAGTCCAGTCTGTCTCACCTCTGTTACTCCTTTGGCTTGGCTGTGTGAATTGGTTAATGATTGAAAAAAGACGGGCTCACCATCTCGCCTTTTGTCTGGGATCTCTGTGTAAAAGTGGCTATAGAATAAACATTACCCCAAGTGAAGTGAATAAAAAAACAAACAAAAAACAGTAAAATGGCTATCTGGAAATATATGTATGTGTCAACTTGTCAAAATTCACACTGATACTAACTCAGAATGGACTAATATAGCAGTTTTGCTTCAGAGTAAACAATCTAATCGTTTTGCAAAATGGATTCAGCATTTTGGAATTTAATATTTGATGTGTGACGGACAGGGGTGAAAAAGAAAACTAAAGACAAAATGAGACAAACTAACACTGGCCCTGTGCAGTGTGTCACGTCACTCTGCCAGTCATTTAACATTTGACTGTGGCAATTTGAGCTTCCATTTGCATTGATTGATTTTTTCCACTCAAGTTGGAAGCTGTCAGGGGATTAAATTTAGATGCCATTACATGGAGCCCCCAGTGTTATTGCTTTCCCATTATCCCATAGCTTCACCGTATGTGTGAGAATTTGTATGTGTGTGTTCATGAAGCACATTCATATACAGCGCTTAGGAGTGGACCGAGTCTTCACATGATCAAAGTGCCTTTGATCAAATCATGCCCTCAGATCACTCACTTATGTTCTCAAGTGAGCAGTCTACACTCAAATCATGTGCAAACACTCCTGCAGGCATACATACAGTATACACATATGGCTGTTCATACAATGAATGCAGTGCTGGGGTTTCTCCCAATTTAACCATCCCTCTATTAGATCATACACACATGCACACACAGTCATTTGCGCTCATAGCTCTGCACAGATCCCCAGCTTCAAACGCTAGTTATTTGACATTTCCTTCAGAGCTTCACTGTTCATGACACAGCCTCTTTTCCCATGTGGGCTTTGCAACCTTAGAAGCGAGAACCAACTTCCTTTTTCTTCATACACTCCAAACTTCTGTCCCCTTGCTGCTTCTCTCATTACCAACTCCCCCTCTGGACTGCCCGAGGTCTTTTCCTTCTCTTTAACACTGCATGTATGTGTGTGCGTCTGTGAATGTGTAAATGAATGAATTGTCTGTGTGAATGATGAAGTGGATATATGTAGGCTAGCCAATGCACATCAGCACATTCACAAGTGTGTACGCCGTGTGTCTGTTCAGGCATCCTTCCAAACTGTCAAAAGAAAATTCCCCACTGTGTCGTTTCATGAGGGTAAATGAAGTGTAGTTTTACAAAGTTAGTTACTTATGCTGTTGGTGATGAAGCTTTTTTACTGAATGTCACTGACTGATGCGTATGCCCAAGTGAATCTGTGTACATATGTTAATACAGGTATGTGTGTGTGACTCATCATTTGGATTTTGGTTTGTCTTTAATCTCATGGATTTTAGTTTTTAGAAATGGACACAGGAGAGCTCAGCTGCCACTTTGATTCAGAGACCACTAAGAATTTTGAAGCTGATAACTGAAGTTCAGCAAACTGATCAAAGCTTCTCTGTCTTTTTATGAACTGAACTTGTGTAAAGTTTTGATGTATTCAAGCTTTGGTGATCCACAGAAACAGCCCATAAGGTGTAGGGACATGACATGTCAGATGAATGATGAACGAAGACCACGCTTATTAATACTAGCACTACTACTATTAATAATAATAATAATAATAATAATGATAATACCCATCATTTAATTGTTCAGTCATAAATATACATATAAAGATTTTTCTTTTGACAGAAGCAAGGTGAAGTAAAAGAGAAGAGTCCAGATAGAACCCTTTCAGTTGTTCTATGCACAGCTAAACAGAACTGTTTTCAGCCTGGTCTTTAACATTGTCAGAGTAGAAGACTGTTCCAGAGTTTAGCTGCACGGAATTGAAACACAGCTTCACTGTGTTTAGTCCTGACTCTGGGCACCAGCAGAAGACCAGTCCCTGAGGTTCACAGAGTCCGAGATGGTTTATATGGGACCAACATGTCACAGATATACTTTGGTGCTAGACCATGGAGAGACTTCTACACCAACTGAGCTGTTTTAATGTCTATTCTCTGAGCTACAGGAAGCCAATGCAGAGACCTGAGCACAGGACTAATATGGTTGTACCTGGTTCTAGTCAGGACCCGAGCAACAGCATTCTGGATGTACTGCAGCTGTCTTTCAACTTGTTTAGAAAGTCCTGTGGGAAGGCCGTTACAGTAGTCTAACCTGCTAGAGATAAATGTATGGATAAGTCTCTCTAAGTCCGGTTTAGGCAGTAAAAAGTAAAAAGCAATGCTTTTGAGATGGAAAAGCTGATGATGTTACTGATTTAGGTCTGAGTCCATTGTTACCCCAAGGTTTCTAACCTGATTTTTTGCTTTTAAAGTAAGAAATTCAAGATGACTGCTGACACTTTGTCTTATTTTTTGTGGGCTAAAGACAATGACTTCAGTCTTGTGTGAGTTTAGTTTGAGAAAGTTGTTTTGCATCCACACAGTGATCTGTTGGAGGCAGTGGCAGAGTGAGTCCACAGGCCCATGTTCATCTGCTGTCAGAGAGATGTAAATCAAAATTTCATTCACATAGTTATGGTAGAACACATTATTACTTCATATGAACTGAAGTAATTAAGTAGCAAGTAAATCAAGCTCTTTATGCTGTTAATTAAAAAATGATGAATTAACATTAGAAGATGAACATATCTTTGAAATAAAGTTTACAGGATGTTTTTCCTAATTACAAGGCAATACTGTACTATATAAATTAAAGAAGAAACTCATTTAAACTAGCTGTAAGAAAGGTAAAACAGTGTGGTGACTTCAGTCAACTTTAAATTGTTGTTATTCCTACTTATTAATCTTGATGTTGAAACAAGAACAGTGAGAGAGAATATCTCACCTTGAAAGTATCACTTTATCCCAAAAGGAGCATCTTTGAGGAAGTGTAAGTCTGGTTGTTGAAGAAGAACAGAATTACAAGTAACCTGCCAGCACAATTCAATAGAGGTGATGAAGAGACTAGAAATAGCTTAGCATGTCTCTTCCCCCATGTGTTAATTGTCCTTTTGAACATTTTTTCAAAATGTCAACCTGCCTGTGGGGAGAGGCGGCGTGACAACATAGACGCTGACAGAGGAGCAAACCTCAGCTTGACCTTTGTAATTATTACTTCTTACTTCCAGCACAGAACAAGTAGCTGCATGTCTGGTCGCTTTAACTTTGTGGTAATGCTCTTTTTTCTCACCATTGCATGATTTTTTTTTATTTTTTTTTCCATCTTTCAGTTAGTTAATTAGTCTATGTGTCTGTCTCATGTTTGGTTGGTCACTCATTTGTTCACTGGTGAAGCCCAACATTTCCAATTACTACTTCTCACTTTAGTGCAGATGCAGATCCAGCCATGTTGGAGTTTTTACTGTTTCCACCTACTTTCTTTCATCAGTCAATCAAGCCTGCTCAATATATCTTTCAATATTGTTCACAATGTGCACATGCTCAGTGGCTTCCTCAGTAGCATGCAATTTGAGGTAAGACAAATAAAGAATAAGTATTGTCAAGCATCAAGTGTCAATCAGCAAGTGTCAGCTGCTTAAGTCTGACATTTTTTACCACTATATATCAATAGAAATATTTTCTGTTTAATTGTTATGCGATTCTTTTCCAACTCTCCACCTGTGTCTAACAAACTGATAAACACAATGAGCATATGTCCTTAAAGAGTGAAACACTACTGGTTAATGCAGCTTCATTAATACCACACCTCAACCTTTATCCAGTTTGATTCAAACTGTTGAAAGAATACATTCACTACTTTTTTATGATTCTATATTGATCCACAAAAAGAGAAATCTATCTTTTCAAGTCACTCCACCTCCACAGGGAGTCTGAATTATCTCCAGAACAGCAATTCAATGAGTCAAGACTTGATCCCAGGCCTTTGGGTTAAGGAACAGTGTCCTCTACCCTGCTGTCAACATGGTGATCTTTCAGGCATGCAAGTATAGAAAAGAGTGGAAATGTCTTTTATGTCAGTGAGTGCTGCTGGTGCTAGTTTGTCTTATTAATGCAGCAGAGGGGCCCCTATTAATACTAAGACTCTATTGATCCTACTAGACCCTCTGGCTGGAGATGAATAGTCCTCACATATTATCACAGCTCCAAAATGGGCCCTCACATATCTGTGACATTTCCAGCACAGACGGCTGTAATTTCCAGAGCGACACACCCCATCCCTTGCTCTTTTATTTTACTCATTTTTTCCTCTCTCACTCACTCCGCTTCATTCCCTTCCCACCCTTGCCCTTTTCTGAGTTTCTGCTCTCGGCTACTTCATGTTATCAGTCCCTCCTGCCTCCTTCTGACTGTCTTTTTATTTTTTCACCACCCTTTGCCATTTTGCTCTTTTCTTGTGGTTTTTG
>JAPTGZ010000014.1:28400123-28410203 GCA_029814645.1 Fowleria isostigma | reverse complement strand
GTGTGTGTGTGTGTGTGTGTGTGTGTGTGTGTGTGTGTGTGTGTGTGTGTGTGTGTGTGTGTGTGTGTGCACCTTTTTTTTTGTCTCTTTATATGTGTTTTACTTTGAAAAATGTATCAAACAGTTTCCATTAAGTAATTTCAAAGTTGCTGCCAACTTTGACAAGCAATTCTGTTTCTGCAATATTGACTTTACTACTTTATTTTTCATATAATATTCTATGTCAGTGTAATTACATTACATTATATGTTTTACTCATATGAAAAGACTGGGTACCATTTGATCATGTGTTAAGTAGTTGAACAATACTCTTTCTTCTCTATGCCGAGTTGTGGGGGTGGATGGCAGCTGGTTAATTTCAAAAGAATTTCTGGTTATTTTTTCCATGGTTCAGTTCTGAGATGTGTAATTAAACATCATCAGTTTCTTTGTCTCCTCTCAGCTCCAGTATGGTCCCTTTTTCCTCTTCTGTTATATATTTTTTTTTTGTCCTTTTTCGCGCTTTATTCTCCCGGTCTGAAATCATTTTGGTGAGTTTGTCACTAATTTTGGATTGCAACTGTGCACTATGTCATGGACAAATGAGTGCTCAATTGCATTTTCAGGAGGTAGATTAGCCTTTGTGTGTCTGAATATCAGTGTGTGATTCCTATTGTTTGTGCTCTATTGTCTGTCTCAAGCATTTCAAAGTTTCTTTGATATTTGGCAGAAAGGAGAGTAAAGCAGATGGCCTTAAATTGATTTTTTTTGTGTGTGTAATGGCAGATGCTTGTGAGGGTGTTGATGCTTTTTGTGTGCCTGTCACATCTGTCCATGGGCATATTACGTCTTTTGAAGCCCATGTACTGTATCTCTAAGTGTGATTGTGTCCGTTTCGTCTGGCTGTACATCTGCAATGCATTCAATCTCAAAGCCTCATGAACCCTTGGCTTTGACTCAACTTTCCGAACTTATTAATCGTATTCATCACCTTGTCTCAACTGATGTCCACCATGTACCGTGAAACACCTTGAGCTTGTCGCGATCAAGCACCTCTTAATGCCATTATACATTTATGACCACCTTGTAAGGACGTTCCGGGCATCGGCTTGTCAGCAACTCATTACTGAAAACGCCGGCAAATGGAGCAGCTTGATGCGGAATTCTGTCACCTTCCCCACCTCAACTGCTCCCTCCACTTTAATGAGCCACATTTGCAAGGTGTGAGACGAAAGGTTCCTATTCCGTCCACATCAACATGACAGCTATTAGGAGACACCAACAGCTGGTGGAAGGTGGAATTAGGGAAGAGGGTGAAAGAGAGAATGACAGACTGAAAGAAAGAAGGCAGAGGGGCAGTAGAAAGAGGGACAGCGCGGAGCTGCAGAGACAAATGTGGTACAGTGTGATACAAGTTTTTGACAGTTATCTTCAGTCTCAGCAAGTGAAATAGATGAGGTGTGCATATAGCTTGTGATGGTCATTGTGCTCTGTGGGCCATACTTGTCCTTCATTAAACACATCACCTGTTTTGGTGATGAAGGACAAAAGCAGAGGGGGGTAAAAGGAAGAGGACTCGACTTGGAAAGGTTGGGAGATGATGAACTCACTACAGAACAGAGCACACAAAAGCAGCGCAAGATTGTAAGAGCGCAAACATGAATACAAAATATTCAATGCAAATATATCTGCGTCAACACTGACACGTGCTGTCTTTGCAGCAGTCATCTCATTAGTTCTGTCATTGGAAACTCTGCTCAAGGCTGTTGCCATCATTAGCAATTTAGAGAGAGTTTAAAGTTTATGAGAGAGAGAGAGAGAGAGAGAGAGAGAGAGAGCGAAAGAGAAACAAGGGGTTGGGAAAACTTGGAAGTACAGTGGGTGAGAGGGTCAGGACAACTAAAGCGGGGTATTCACTGAAAGATCAGGTTGTTTTTGTCCCGGTTTTCCCCTTTCCCGGCCAAGAATGGTAAACACAGATTATCTTATGTCTTAAAAGATTATCCTTTAAGATTATTCTGTGGTCTGAGGTGTGTTAAGAGTGAATTTGTCCCAATAATCAGCTCTGAAATGGGTCGAGGCCGACAATCATAAATATTAAACTTGTTCAATATTTATAACCAAAAATCTTTGTGTGTGGGGAAAGTCAACAGCTCCCGAGTTAAGACTGTGAATTGTGACGTGGAATAGAATGTAGTCAATCAAGAGGCAAACACAAGGAAGTAGGTGTAAATAAAAACAAACATGGCCAACCTGGTCCAGGGCATACAGGTTAGAAGTTGTGAAAATTTTGTGCAAGCTCCGGCATATAACAGAGGCATAGAAGCCAGGAGTCGGACATTCAAAACATGTTAAGTTTCACTTTTGTTTACGCCAGTTACAGTAGTTATGGCAGTTACAGAATGCACCTAGACATACTCGTGTTTTCCAGTTGCTGCTATGTTTTTTCCTTCTTTGTTTTTGTTGGATCATGTTTCATCACGCAAGATTTGTGGCTTGAAGGACTAGATTGTAGATCGGTGGTGGGACAGAATGGTTATGTGTTGAGATTATCAGAGCACACCCCACACATTACCATCAAAACTGTTCAATGGCTGATTTTTAATCATCTTGTGTGGGGTCTGTACCAGATTTATAAAAAATAAAAAAATAAAAAACACTTCATTTTTAGAAAATCCTTTTATGTGTACCCCGCTTAAGGAGAGAAAAATGGACAATGAGGAAATGCGTGCCCACAAATCAGCATGTTTCACCTTATTTTAGGACAAGAGGTGATAATTGGAAAAGACACAAAAAGAAAATACACAAATTAACCCCAGGACAATCTCTTATCAGGACTTCATTGTACTTGACATTTGTTATTTGTGTCAAATGCAACCCAGAAAATCATAATCAAAGTTTAAGGTGTGAAATGTCAAGAAAACAGAAGAAAAACCAAGCAAACAGAACGGTACATGAATATTGTGGAAATTGGAGACAAGAGAGGATATTGTAGGGTGAAGAATATTTGCTGTGAGATTATAAAGTAGTGCGTGATGCTGCATGTCTGAATGAGGTGGGAAGGCCTTTCTCTGGGTCATCAACAAAGAGACGAGACCAGTGTGAATGAGTCCAGCAACGCTTTCAGTGAGAATAGTCGGCTTCCTCACTATGATGCACAATCGATTATGGTTCAAAAATTTGACAGTGAGCAGTTCTCTGAGGAGATATGCATATCTTTTTGTTGACCCTGAGCAGCCTTCTAATCTATAAATTGTATACTGCCACAGCTCAACATAATTGGATTTATAAAGATAGTCTATTAGAGGAGGCGGATCATTAATGGTCAACCCATGAAACTAAATGACCATAACTCTCCTTTCGCCAAAACACACAAACAATCTCATTAAATGAAAACGCTTTCATTGCTGAAAGTAACTTTGAACAGCGTATTCCATCTCTTCAGTACATTCTTTGCTGTTCTGTTGTTGTTTATATTAAATTGTGTTCGATATCCCTCAAAAAGTTTAACTCAATACATTATGTGTTTGCTTGGTTTTGCGTTCGCATCTCTGAGAATTGTCTAAGGTAATGTAAGTGCATGCGTTACACCTGTGAGCAGGTGTTCACATAATTTATATTCTAGCCTGCACACACTATAGCCAAATATAGAATTCATGCTTCAGTGTTTAGCAGAGAACAGAGTTGTTTGTGTGGAAGTCGTATATTTTTTTTTTTACTTTTACTTTAGAATTGTTGTTCTATATGGAAAATAATGTCTGTAAAGATTTGCAATAAAATGAAACTGACCAAACTTTACTTGAGAAATCATTAAGGAGTGACCCTTATTAACAATAAGATAGAATCATTAAAAAAAGAAAAAAAAAAAAGAATAGGAAGAAGTACACTAATAGTATGTGCATGCCAGCAATGTGAGTGGACAATAGAACAATAGAAGTTGCCATAGAGACAAAAAAAATGTTAATGGATCTATAAGTTGTAAAAAAAAATTAAATACAAAACCAACAAAGTTTAATAAAGTTTAATTTTCATTTATTTTGAGCAAGTGAGAAAACACCGCAAATGACCTGTATACAACAGTATCTGATAATGTAAAGACATTCAACAGGATATGTAAGTTCAACAATTCAAATTCATTTACGCTTGAAAAGGAGTGGGGAAAAGCAAACAAATTTAATCCCACCCCCATTTCTCAATAATTTAACATAATGAAGTTCAGATGTTTTTATATATTAGTCAAGTCAGAACCAATAAGTCTACCAACAAATTGCATTTCCCGTGTGGAAACAGTGCTCCCATAGAGTGGCGATGTAATGTAAACCCACTGTGATGTCTTCCTCAGTTCCACCACAGCAATAAGGTAAACAGCAATGCAGTAACAGCAGGGGTGTGAACTTGAAAATCTTAGTTACAATGTCTAAATTAGGTAGTTTTGTTGTAGTTCAGCCAAGATTGTAGCTGGCCTGTTCTTGGTCACATCATAATGAAACAAATGTGTATTGGCATTGGAATGATTCTAGATCAACCAATCTGTGACCTACATGACTTAATATCATGTTGACTATTGTTTTCGCCTGTGTGGATCTAGGGATACACTGATATAAGGGCAAAGCATATGTAAGTATTAGCCAAAATGTCTGATATCAGCAAATAGAATAATGTGATGGAAGGTTAAAAGACTTTAAAGGTACCCTGCCACATGTATTTCTTTACTTTAGTAGTAATGTCTGAAGTTCTACCATGGACTCTGTAACATTTGTGGAAAAAATGCTTTAGTTACCAAGTTTCCATCCATTCTAATGTGGAATAGACAGCCTGCTGGAAGACTCAGCTCAATTTGTACCAGTTCTCATGAATATTCAACATGCTAATTTGCTTGACTCTGATTGGTTAACAGCTAGCCAATGTACATAGCACTTCCTTGAGTCGACAACAGTGTTTTACTTATGGTCTGAGCACTGGTCATAGACTGCCACAATGGTACTGCTCCAGGCTTCAACAGCAAACTTATTGCGAAGCCTCTGCATTGTTGAAGTTCTGTTGGAGCATAGCGCAAAAGTTCAGAATTTCAGCTATCCTTGTTGTATACAAAAACTGTCACTGAGCGAAATGAATTCTGTGTGTGTGGTTTCACCTGGGCAAGCTCATAAATGGTAATAAGCCCAGAGAGTAACACGTCTGACTGACCAGCTTTTCTATTTGACCTGATTTCTTTACTTATTTTTTTTTTCAGTGTCAGTAGCAGACAGAGGAGGTAGTGGTTCATTTTCACATTCACTACATAACACAAACACCCACAGATCTAGCATATTAAAAAAAATAAAAATACAAGTAAAAATGGTTTTATGAGGCAAGGGCATCTTTTAAAATAGTTAATAGTTGTCTTAACTTGTCTAACAAAAGTAAGAAACTAAAAGTAATATCATTATCAGCATTGGCATTCAGCCAAGATGTCACTTTTAAATATCAATATTAGCACTGGCCAATAATTTACCAACCATTCATCCTTCCTTGGAACCCTGGGAAAGGTGATACTAAAAAAGTATCTCATAGCACCTGGTGGTCTGTACTCTCACATAATGGAAATGTTGAGTCGGGGGAGTTTAACTGGCAGTGGAATAGCAGCATTAGTGGATGTTTACCTGGGAACAACTTTGAAAGAAAACAAGAAGACTAAAGCAGCTCTCTTGCATCAATTTATGTTCTTTTAACCATCTGCCCAGTAAAACTCAGCATGTAAATGATGGAGCTATCCTGTGTGCTTTACTTAAATTGGTCAGACACCTGAGCCTCAAATTTACACTAGTTTGAATGCAAATAACACCGCTATGGCACAATCAGCACCACAGACGTTCAGAGCTTTAAGTGCTTACTTCGCCATCCCACCCTCTGTGAAGATGACTGTCTCAGACTGAATGTCGGCAAAAAGAATCAAACATCTCCTGGCTAGACCCAAATGATGATCACGCCAGAATGCAATGTAAATTGTACCATACACATCACAGAATAGCTGCAGAAGCAGCTTTATCACAAAGCCACAAACAATTACAGTCCCAGTTGTTCAAAACTAAATGGACCACTATAGTTCAGGATGTTGGAAATAGAAATATGACTCACCTGCCAATCAGATGATGACCCAAAGTGCGAATGAAGAGCTTGAAATGTTTCTGCTGCTTGATACATGCAGTGTAATTATCTACAAAGTCATTTTATGTTCAGAGTGTTTAATCCCCGGAGTCACAATAAAATTGACAATTGCTGCATCTATTGTAGCATGGGGTTTCTTTTTAAATGTCCCCATCTCCACTTCAGAGAGAATCAATAATAATTGTTCAGATTTTTTCTTCAAGAAAAGGTGAACTTTTGAAAGTTGACTGTAAATTAGTAATTGTTAATTTGCCAGTTTGTCTTCTCTAAATAATAGACATCTTGAAAATACAGTAATTATGTAATTGATGACTGTATTGGATTGTGTATAATCAATTAAACATAAGGTTGGATTGTGAAAAAAGAAATGATGAACAGCAGTTTCCAACAATATAACAAAATAATAAATAGATGAGCTGTGAGAGCCAGGGTGATGACAGGCAGCCGAGGAGGTTGAAAGAAAAGAAACAGCAGAAAATGAGAAATAAGTAACAGTGAGACAAGGTCAGGAGAATAAAACAAGAGTCTGAAGGCAGGTGATGAAAATGTGGGAAGCAGATTGAACATGTGAGGGAATATGAATGTAGCTCAGACAGGCGGAGGAAAGACAAAAATGAAACAAGGGTCAGCAGGTATGTGGCGTGAAAGGATTAGAGAGACTCTGTTGCTTTTCTAAGCCTGTATGAAGAGAACCTCAGGGACATAACAGATAAAAGAGAGCTTTCTTTGTCAGAGAGATACAGTTAGAAGGAAGTAAATTAATGTGTTGGTTTAATGAATTGCCTTGGGGAAACTATAGGACTCAAGGTAAGGCAGATATCTTTGTGCACTGTATGATACTTTTACACCAAGTAGAATGGGATTGATCTCTTCATCATTCACTGTCTTATTTCTGCTCTTTTTATAAAAAGAGGTCAGACCAAGATATAACTCGTCTGCTTGCGATGAAAAAGGTTGTTTATTTTATAAGAGCTGTCACTCCAGCCACTCTCTTTCTGTTATTGTATTGTGTTATTGTAGTGATGCGTTATTTGTCCATTAATTATATTTTCACAAACTCAATAGTGTATTGTTTGACCTTTTGTTATTCTTCCAACAGTGATTCTCAACTGTAATGAAAATTCATGTTGTAATATGATAATGATGAACTGTGCCTTTTAAATTGGTGGTTTGTGGAGTTTGACGAGTAAACAAAATCGCGATAAGGTTACATATTAAAAAGATCAACTTGCTTTGAATATTGATTGTTTGACTCAATTAGTTTTTATTACATATTTCATTGATTGTAGATGCTTTTAGATACTGAGGCGTGGTTAAGAAACATAAAAGGAACAGCCTCGGGGCACAGAGGCTTAATGAAACATTTTGTTAACAAGCCAGATCTTTTGTTGTAGTAAAAACAGATAGTAAGTACGGTATAAACACAGCTGAAAAAAATGCACGGTGAGGTAGAGTGTTTGCTGTCTGTATTACATTTCACCAGCGTATTTTCAGTGGATGTTAAATATACCAGCATGCACATGGCAAATGGTGATGACAAACGTGTAAAAACATTTTTCCTATCAGTCTGTTTCTTGTTTGCATAGTTTAATTTTGCTTTGTGATCAAGTATCAGTAGTGTGTTTTTCTTTGCATGTACCACACTGTTTGGACTGAGTGAAATACGCAGAGTATATGTTTAGATATTATCCATCTGCTATAGTCAATCCTAAAAGCTGCAAATGTAATAGGAATACTTTCTCAAGGTCTCCACAAATTGATGCTCTATTTTAGATGTGCTGTCAAGTCATATGCATAAGAAGAGTAACATACTCTTCAAACATATAATTTAATTTCCACATTATTTACAGTATGTAGATGTGATGTACCATATGGCACCTGTGGCAAGATGGTAGTAAAACGCTGATCTTGAGATGTTGTGATTAGCAGGTCTGCATAGAGTGCGCTGACATAGATATGCATCGAAGGTTATGGGGTTAAGGTTCAAGTCTTCACTTCTGCTGGCTAAAATGCTAACAGGTCCTGGACAGGATAGTGAGACAAACATGTGTGTCTGTGTGCTCCTGGCCGCCCGCTGTTCTCCAGTAATGGAGAACATGTGGTAATAACAGTGATCTATCACAGTGATGGCTTGGGACTGCCAACCACAGTGAGAGCAGAAGCTGCAGCAGCATGGGAGATGACAGTGGGGACAACAATGGAAAACTATGAAAACTTATACACTGAGTAAATCTCATCAGCTGCACATATACTTATGTAACACATTTAATTCTGATAAAGGTATTTAAAAAACAATTAAAGTACTTGCTGTAGAGTCATTACGAGGAACTGGCTCAAAACTGATGCACCCCATGAGGATCAGTGGTTAGCTATGATAAAGGAAATTTACTCTACGGAAAGATTGACTTATTATCAATGGATCAAGGAACATATCTTCATAAAGCACTGGAGAAAATGGCTGCGCTATAAACAAAACGAAGCGTAATTACTCCTGTGTGTCATTTAACTCTTTTGTGTTCGTCGAGTGACCCCCAGTTTCCCCCAGTTTCTGTGTTGTGTTGTATAGGGCTGGGTAAAAAAAACAGAATTTGATCAAATTTGGATTTTATTTTAATACTGCGTAATCAAGTAATGGTAGATGAGATTGATTTTTCAATCAGATTACCTGACCTGGGTACTGCCGACGCAGGTCCCTGGGGGAGACGATGGGGCATCTTGATCTGGCTCACAATGTTTCTGGTGCTGGAGGTGCGAGGGCAAAAGGATGGGGAAAACACCTCCTGGCCTCAAACTCAAAACTGGCTGCCTGGATCTCTGGTCAGCTCTTCGAGATACATGGCAATGTTTCTGTCCCGTTCATTATTTAACAGCAGATACAGCTCTTTACTGCTGAAATTCCATATTTATTTTCTTTGTAATGTCAATATTGACGCCAGTATTGATGTGTTGCGTGGCTGTGTTAGTCAAATAATCAGGTTACAGCTCAATATTGTACTTTGGTATCACTGACTTAATCTGAATCAATCAATTAATACTGAATTGAATTGAAATTAGATTGAACTGAATTGAATCGTGAACTTTATGAACTAAAATTGAATCAATTAAAAAAATCAGCAATGAAACCCAGCCCTGGTGTTGTATTGTCTGTTGATAAAACAAATAAAATAACGTATAAAAAATAAAAGTGCTTGCTGTAGGGAGTGAAAGGTGTGCAACATACAGTACATTTCAGCCGCTGCATAACTTAAAGCTGCAGGGCTTGACAGTTTTTACAAACAGTTACCTTTCAGTATATTGTGATTCAAGTGGTCTGAAAGATCATGAGGCATATGCAACTATTCCTAGCCTCTGTATTTGAACTGTATAAAATCTACCTTGTGATACTCTGTTTTTGATTAATCACAGGTGTTTCCAGACAAAGTGAGTGGCAGTTTTAATACTAATGAGTGGTCAATTCTCTTGTATGTGACAACATGACTTTACCAATTTGATCCAGGGATCAACACAGAACCTTGGAAAAGTGGCCAAACTTTTCCATAAAAACTTGTTAAGACATCATGTCATTTATATTTATATGTAGGGTTTTTTTTTGTTTTGTTGTTTGTTTGTTTAAATTTTAAAAGTTGGTTTTTGCTCTTTTTGTGCATGACTAAAATGAAGAGTTCATTTTCCTTAGGCAACAAACTTTTTTTTTTTTTTCTCTGACATTAGCATAATATGCAGCTCAGCCAAAGTGGACCAAAGAAGTTAAAGCATTTCATCATCTAAAGTGATTACTGTATATTTTGGAGGAGATGTATGTGAAATGATAAAAGTCAGCATACTTTTAATTGTGATTACAGTACATTTTTCTAGTATTTTTAGTGTATATGTGTAATCTGATTGTGTGTGTGTGTGTGTGTGTGTGTGTGTGTGTGTGTGTGTGTGTGTGTGTGTGTGTGTGTGTGTGTGTGT
>JAPTGZ010000014.1:28321504-28338402 GCA_029814645.1 Fowleria isostigma | reverse complement strand
CCAACTAACCTATTTAATACCTGATTTCTGTTTGGTTTGTGTGTGTGTGTGGGTGGGGGTGGGGGGGCTAAAGGGGATTAGTTGAGGGTTAGTTCTGAGACTATCACAAAAAAAGCCTGTCTGGAAAACTTTTCTTTTTATTATGGCTCTTTACTATTCTCTGTCTATAAATATATGAACCAATAATTTATCATGTATATTTTTTACTGTTTTCTTTCGCTGCCTGGAATAGCTATTCATAAGAAGTTAAGCTGGAAGACAGAAATAAATCACATTAAGGATAAAATGTCAAAATCATTCGGCATTATTTTTAAATTCAAAGACTTCTTTAATCCATCTACTTTGTATCAACTGTATAACTCTAATTCTCCCCAATATGACATACTGTATCCAGGTATGGGGGCGAAACTTATAAAACGAATATAAACTCCAATTTCATTTTTCAGAAAAGGACAATATGAATCATTAATAAGAAACACACAAATTAGTTTTTTATCAAGTTAAAAGTTTTAAAGTTTAGTGACTAAGTCCACTTCAGAACAGCACTATTTATGTTAAAAAAAAAAAAAAAAAAAAAAGAAAAAGTTCAGTTGCCTGTTCATATAAAGAGCTTCTTTGAAATACGGGAAAGTGTAATTTCAGAGGAAGTCATGTGACCTTATACTAGAACAAAAATGAAGCAATTTTGTCTTTCTGTTGTTGGAGTAAATGTTTGGAACGTTAAATCCTGAGTTAAAAGACTGTACAACATTTACTTATGTTTAAAACCATGTGTAAAAGAATTATCATTAAAATATATAAAGAATGTGAATGTCTTTGTTTTATTTTCCACTACTCAAACTACTGAATTGTTCTGTTTTTTGTTTTTTTTTGTTGATGTTATAACGCCAAGCGGAAGGCATAGGTAACTATTTATTTCATTGTTTGGTGATATGAATAAGGCGGTAGGCAGAATAAGCTTAGGCTTCAGCCTATTCCTTTTCAGACTCTTTCATTTTTGTAATTTTTTTTGAGCATTTTCTTATGCAAAATGTATAATGTTTGTTTGAAAGATGTCTGAATAAACACACACATACTAATGGCGCAAAATAAAATAAATAAATAAATAAATAATGGTTGTATCTCTCCCAATTCAGATAAACTTCACTATTACTGCAGTACAACTGTGCAGTGACTAGTTGCACCATTAACCAGACCCCCCCTTCCTCTTTTATGCTTTGCTTTTTTTCCTTCTGTCATCTTGCGAAGTTGTTTGATGTTTTTAGCCGTTCCAGTCATCCATCGATAATGGCGGTCCGCTTCTAATTAAATTACTCTGTCTCCATCCGCTCCCTTTGCTCCATGACAGAAAGATGAAGTACTAGCAGAGGGCTAACCAGCTGTTTTCTCTCTGCATCCTTTTTCCGGCGGTCTACCATCTTAATTAATTAAGATACGTTCTGTTAATGCGGTATTGGTATGAAAAGCGGCAACTTTGACAAACAAGCATGTGCTGCAAAAGCAGACAGACAGGGATGAAGTCAAATGTGCACAAACCAATTCTGTGTGTAACCCACCCACACTCTGCTGCGTGCTGACAGTAAGACCAGGACCTGTTCTTTGGTTTTGATGTTCTGCTTTGCCACTGTCATTTCTACCCATCATTTGCTGCTCATTTGTCCAACATCAAGTCGTGACTTGTTCACTCACCCGACCTACTTCAAAATACCCTCCTCTAATGTATTTTTCACAACTTCTATCTCTTCTTCATTCTCTCTCACGTACTTCCACTTGTTTGATCCCTCTTTAGTTCCTTGCTTGTGGATGTGAAATCAGGAGTGATGGACAACTCGGGGGAAAAGAACAAAAAAGACAGTTGTGAGTTTTGCAGCAGCAGTAGAAGCTTGTTTGATTCCAGTTCAAAGCAATGAAACAGGGCTTTCATATTTCTGCTTGTGCTCTAATGACACATCGCTGAGGTTTTCTAGAACAGTGTGAATTAACATGTGGGAGATGGGATATGAGAAAATATGGCTGCAAATTGTTAGTTGACAGTTTCAAAAAGCAACCATTTTTGGAAATAGTTCCCAGAGGCCTTTTCTGAGTTTTATTTTCTTTCCATTACATTTACCTGCCTTTCCTTAGTCAGCACATTGTTGTTGATATATCTATCTATGCCCTCTACATTCCCAAGATGTCGTTTGAGAAGCTTTTACTGCGTGTTCATTGTTATTGTTTTTTGTGAAAAATGGGCAATAAAGCTTGGCACCCTGCAGATACTGCATTTTTTTCTGAAAAGAACTGAACAAACTGATAAAGAAAAAAACGTTTTACCAGCGTAAAGTGCATGCTGTTTATGTACATACACAAAAATGTGTACATGCTCCTCTTGGGCTTGTGTACCTGCCTGTGTATCCAGAAGGATTTGTTTTGGTCATAATGGCTCAGACTGTGTAACCACTACCACAATCCTGGGTTATCGATGCCATCACAGATAGCTTAGAGTGTGCTCTCAAGCTTGGACATAATCCAGCTTTATTGTTTCCCTTTCCTATTTTGTTCCTTTATCTTCAAAGTATCCCCTTTTATGCGAGTCCAGTTAGGCAGTACAGACCTGTGGAGCGAACTATGCTGGACTTTTTTGCCAAGGTTGCATTTGTGCATCTAATTAATCTGACTTCTAACACTCTAACACTTCTCAGTACTAGTGCTACCACCGGAACAACTCACAAATCAACTATGTTACAAGAATGCACTGTGGAGATGAGGTTGAGATCCATCTAACCAATAAAAAAGATTTTAAGTCATTGCATTATGGGATGATAAATTGCTAAGTGGTATCAATACCTCTGATTTTCCCAAGTGAGAAAAAAAATCTGATTGCATTTTCAACCATTTTTCTACACATTAAGGATATTCAATCTCACAGCCAGACTAATAAGGCTGTGACTGATAATTATATTTCCTATTGATTCATCAGTTTTTCAGTTAATTCATTAACTGCAGAGTCTGTAGTTTTTCCAAGAACCCATGGTGTCTCTTCAGTTTGCTTCTTTGGTCCTTAAGAAGTTTTTCAATTTCTCCCAGCATGAAACCATGTAAGAGGAAGGCATTTCCAGTGAGATTTACACACATATTATTTCATAAGAAAACATTTGTTACATTCTTTTTTGGATGTTTGTGTGAAGATTTTGTTTTCTTAGTTCAGTACACAAACTGCAAAAAAATTAGCAAAAACAACTTGGTGTCAGCAGCAGTTTGGAGGCTTTTGTCAGCTCCAGCGGAGTACAAATCTCATCCCTCCTCCCATATTAATCAGGTCGTTTTTCAAGGCTACTGACTCTGTTTTTCTCTTGGATTGCGCTCATCCCTCATCTCTTTTGTCCTGTGTTTTATCTTCCAATTTTTTGTCATCCTCGCCTATTCTCCAGCTCTTCCTGTGGTGGATTCTTTGACCTTCTCTGCTCCCTCGTTCTCTCGCCTATCCTCCTCCTGCTCCTCCTCTCTTCCCCGAACATCTGTGTGTGTGACAGCCGGGAGAACGGTGACATTCCCCCGACGCTCCTCCCCTCCCTTTTCTCCTCCCATTTTCCACTCCTTTTTCTTTCTCTGATGCTCGCTTGTTCACTCACCTCTCTCTCTCTCCCTCCCTCCCTCTCTCTCTCTCAACCTTCTCCTTCCCCACTGCCTGCCTCCTCCATCCCCACTTTATTCTGTCAACCTCACTTCTTTCTTTTCTCCCTCAGGCTTTCACCTTTCACTGCACCTCTGTTCTTTTTTTTTCAGATATCGCTCCTCACCCCCTCCTAACCTCTGTCAAACTACCCCTCCTCCCCTCTCACCTCTCATCTGTTCTTCTTCCCGTCCTCTCTTGTCGATGACAGCATATGCCCATCTCACTTGTGCGGCCGTTCCTTTTTTCCTATAGCGGCTCCTCATCTCCCTTGTTCTCTGACCTCTAACACCTAGTTCTTTGGCTAATAGCTCTCTATTCTCTTGATTCTTTTTTTAGTGAAGTCTTTACCAAAGCCTTTGCTAGCCAACACTTTTGTGATCTTTGGACCTTTGCGTCTCTCTGGACTTTTCAATCTATGTGTTCCTTTTTCTTTCCCATCTGTTCCTCCTGGTAACCCCATAACCCTAACATGCCTTTTCGTCCATGCCTCCCCCTCGTGCACCTCTTATCTCTAACCATTTCCCTGTTCTCTCATTCACTACTTAAAGTCATTCTCACTTTTTTTAGGAAGAGGAACTTCACATTCACTGAGATGAAGATCTTCATGCCTTTATATAAAAATAAACTTTACAAAGAAAAACAGTAAGAAACTATAAGAACAGCTACAAACTGTTACAAGCGCTCATACAAGCCATTGTTTGTACAGGACTTTAAACCTCAGGCAGTACTGACCATCAGATAATATTGAACAGAGCAGACCTCCTGGCTTTAGTCTGTTATGAAGTTGAACAGCAACAACAAATTACATTGACAACTTCAGCTGACTTGAAAGTTTTAGATTGAGTTGTTGAAGTGTCAGCGTAGATGTACTGTAAGAAATACACCTACACTATGACCTGTATCTGATGTTTCACACAGTAATAATAGACATAGAATGAACTGGGGTAAGACACACACATTGTTTTCTAGTCTCTTCCTTTTTCCTGTCACACAGAAAAACACAAAGTGGAGTTTTCAAAAACCTTCACCTCTGGTCTCTTAAAAATCAAAATTTTTGTGACAGAAACCCAATTTACTGGTGATGTTTAATATCATGGATTTCCTTTCTTATTCTGAGTAAAATTCAGGCGGGTATCAGTGATACTTTGTACAAATACATTTCAAGTCTGGAAAATTAAAAAAAAAAGTGTTCCAAATCACTTCAAGAATATATCAAGAATATGATATGTGAGAGTCATTGTTTAATTATTAAGAACTGTTATAAAGATGAAAACCTGCATATTAATTCACGTTTTATGAATGTTAGCATTAAACATGAAAACAACAGCATATTTACTGTTTTCCCCTTTAGTTTGATCCATTTTTTGTTGAGCAAAGACTGAGGGGGTCAGAGTTGACTGACTGAGAAGCACGACGCAGTACACACTTACCCAGGCGAAAGAAGAAGTATCTCCCACCAATCATGCATCATTTGGATAATTTTGATCATTTGGATAAGATCCCAATAGTTTGGCTACTTTCCACTGTGTTGCTGATATACATTACCACAAATGACCCAAGTATCAAAAGTATTGGTATTTTGATTTGTGAATCGCTTGTAGAGAGTAAAGATCTGGTATCAGAGATATCGATATTTCAGTATCGATCTGCACATCACTACAGTGTACGTGCTGATGAGATGCCCAGATGTTTAGAAAAAATGTTTGTTTTGTACTCATGTAGATATTGCAGTAGTGAATTCAAACTATTCAAATCAAACAACACAAAGTCATTTTTAATTTAGTGTTTTATGCTGTTTATTTCAAGTACGTATTTGTGTAGAACCATCTAAAAGGCAACTCCTTTGTCCAGCTGTCAGGGCATACTCGGTGTCGGCAGGACATGTTACCCAAACTCCTGCAGATTAAAGTAGGCAACAAATAGTTTGTATAAACAGACATCAAAAACCTGTAATTGTGTGTTTGTCTCTGTATTGTAATGTTTTTTTGCAACATTAGAATTGAGAGACGACTGTTGCTATGGAAATCTGAGTCAATCTTTTGCTCAGTATTCAAGATAAATCAACAAACTGTATATAATCATGCTCTCACTGACATCAGCACTCAACAACACAGACATAAACACTCTATCCAAGTTTTGTTTTTTTACTCCTACATCCTTGATTAGGTGAGACTGTTGCTCTGCAGGTATAGAAGAGCTAATTTGATGTAGCGACGTCCGTTTAGTGAACATCGACCATGATGTGTTGCTGCTTCTGTTCCTACTGTAACAGCACTAACAAAGCCCTGTGTGTGTGTGGGGGGGGGTGACATGTCAAATATATGAATCTGGACTCAGCTCATAGATGAACTGCCACTGAACTACTTGAGAAGCTGAGCTGTTGATATACTTACATCCAGTGTACCACTCCTCTTGAAGACTGTAGAGTAATCGCTCCATATAGTGCACATAAATTCCAACTGTTCCTTTCTTGCTTTTTTCTGTCTTCTTCTTTATTATAGTCCTGAACTCTACCCATAACTTTTCCAATCTTCGGTTTCTGTTCTGTATCATTTGATCCCACCTGCAGTCTACTTTCAGTTGATGGTACCTTCGCACCACTGTTGAGTGGATTCAGTTTATCTCTCTTTCTCCTGAGATCCTCATCCTTTTCCCTATACTCTCCTCCTCCTCCGTTTTTCACTTTTGGCCTCATCTATCACCTTTTTTTACCATAACTACATTGCTCCCTTCTGTCCTTTTTTCATCCCATCAGCATGCTATCTCATCTCTGGCCTCCCAAGCATGGCCATAAAATCCTCTCTCATCAGTCCCTGTTCTTCTTGCCTCATCTATCTCTTTTTCCATTTTTCTGCCTCTTCCCCTCTTCTGTCATTCCACTAACACCGCTGCACCTCCTCGTCATACTTTCCGACACCCCATCCTCTGATCTTGTTCAAAGCGTCACACTGCTTCAGTCATTGTCCGCTCAGCTTGCGTTCTTAATCTTTATTTTCTGCTGTCTGTTTACTTATCACTATCACCCTGCCCCTCCCAACCCCAATTCCTCACCCTACAGCCTTCTCTCCCTCCTTTCTTTGCCCCTTTTGATAGTGTTTTATCCCCCTGGAGGAATGGCTTTGCTGCAACGGGTTTTTGAGGTATTGACGTTTCCACTGATATGGGTCTGGTTATCTGTCAAGACCGGGGCTGGAGTGTAATGGCTCTGTAATTGGATAAGATATAGGATTTTTTCATGGGGGGGGGGGCAAAGGGAGGGCGCTACATAGAAAACCTCCCCACCCTCTATTTTATCATATGACTATCATCTCTCATTGCCTTCTTACCCATCCTACTCACCCTCTACGTTCTTGGTCCTGTATCTCCCATTCTCTCACTTTGTTCCCATTTTCTCCATCCCTGTCATTTTTTAAATCAGTCACTCTCCTTCACTTGTGCTTTCAGCCCATCACTTTCTTATCTGTATTTGTGTCCTTTAGAAAAAATCCATTACACAGAATCAAAGAAGACGGCCGTGACATGGCCAGTTTGCAGTCCATCCACCACCCACTCTTCCTGATAATCATTTCACAGTAGCATTCTGTCACAGGCTGGGCTGTTTGCTGAACTGATACATTGTTGGTATTTCGTATGTGTGTCTGTGTATGTGGGAATGCAAATGTGCACATTGGTCTCATTGCTTTTTCATGCATCCCTCACACTGGTTTGACTGCTCTCTTTATAGCCCACCTACAATGCTGTTTTTCTTCCCCTCTCAAATTCTTAATTGGCAGATGAAATCAGGTCAGTGGGATCCCATCCAGCGTTTTCCATTTCCTTCTGTCTAGCAGTTGCCTCGCGCTTCTGTTTTTGCCCCATTTAACCTGAGAGATTTTGGAAGGTCCAGAAGAACTTGGCCCTGCTTCAGAGAGACGTATGAGGCAACCTGAATCAAACTGTGTACAGATCCATGATTTAAACTGTGTGTAGTATAAACAGAGTAATGTGAATATGCATTCTTTCTGTTCGAATTAAAAGGCCATATATAGTCCATGCATTCATCTATTTGTAAATTACAGCCATTGGAATTGTATGCATATGTAAAAGCCTATTGTGCACTCCCACTGGTAGCCATTAGTGACTGTAGGGCTGGATGATTTGGCCAAAAAAAATTGCCGGATACTATTGTCTGATTTCAGAGTGATGGATTACTCACTATTTTAGACTTTTTTTTTTTTTTTTTTTACAGCTTGTAAAACATGAGTCAATAATAGTTGTCTTTACAAAACTTCCCCAATATGTGTAATATTGAATAAAGAGTAATATAACAGAGCACTGAAATACAATAACTGGAAAACATACAGTTGAGGAAAAATTATTAGACCATTAACAGTCATCAGAAACAATGGTTATGCAATCAAGTACTAACTCCTGTGTGTATCATGTGACTAAAACAGTCAGAAAAGAAAACATGGAATTCCTAAAAGCACTGTGTTTGTCAGTACAATGTCATAGATATTGATGTAAGAACTTACGTGATTTTGGTTATCAAGAAAACCATGGAAAATGGATATCAGCTCTTAAATTAAACTCTTATGAGCTATTTTTTGGTGCTGTCATTATATTTCTCCAAACAAATGTACCTTTAGTTGTACCAGGCATTAAAATGAACAAGAAATTGAAGAAAACAAGGGTGGTCAAATTTTTTTATTATTTTTTTTTTTGTGTGGCTGTATTTACAATTAATATATTACAAACACTCACGAAATGAAACACGGAAATCTGAAGGAGACAGCAATGATCTGAATTCTGGGAGTCATGCATTTTTCACAATACTGAGATAAAAAGATACTTAATTTGACGTACTACCCAGCAGCAGTGGGGTGGTGCAGTAAATAGCATTATCTGTGTGGAGTTTGCGTGTTCTCCCTGTGTCTACCTGGGTTCTCTCCAGGCTTCATCCCATCAACCAAAGACAGGTTAACTTATCAATCTAAATCAGTCATCGGTGTGAATGTGAACAGTAATGGTTTTTTATCTGTACAGGTCAACCCTGCAATGCACTGGCAACCCCCATGAGGATTAAACATTTCAGAAAATAAATGCTATTGCCCGGCCCGAATGATTTCTTTCTATAGCAAAATAAACCACACATCACAATAATTTTACTGAGTAAAACTGATATATCCACTTGAGAAAGTATGGAATAAACTGTAAAACAAATTAAACATAAGACATTATTTAATGCCACTTACATGCATATCTAAATGTATAGTATGTAATGAAAAGGATCGTGAGAAATGTAATAATGTAATAAATGTTCTTTTGTCTGATTATTAGGGTTCAATATATCATGGTGGGTGTGCAAAAGGATGTGTCTCATCCAAAGACCTGTCTTCTGGAAGTGTACTGTGTTTGTGCATACAACTGTATGTGCAGAAAACATGGAATACATGTTTCTCAGAGCATGCATTGTTTATACATCTGGCCTGAGTGGTGCACGGAGGCACCGGATTTTTTGGAGGACACAAGTGTTTGGCAATGAAGCAGAGCCATGAGGTTTCTGTTTAGTACAAGGACACTCACTGCCACTGACAAACACCACAAACACAGTCATTTATTATAACACCACATTCATAGTAAAATGTAATGAAAAATTTCCCTTTAATAATTCAAATGCAATAATTCACCATGGTCGAATGTTTTCTTTACTCAAGTGCACCTTCCTACTCAGCACAAACTTTCACCATAGGAGCTCTTACATCTGAATATATTGGACATCCTTTAATAGTGGGGACGGCTACAAAACTCAGAATTTTCCTGTGTTTACTGTCCACTTTTAGAGGCATAATAAATAAGACTACCAAGGCTTTAACCTGAAAAGGGAAAGGAAGTTTCCCCAGAACACCAGATAACTTTGATCTCCAATTGAGGATGTACATATTGAGTCAGAGCCTAGATAAGACAAGCTAACATATGTAAGTCTCTGGGAGAAGTGAATTGTGTCGGTGCTTGACTGCATTTGCATTTTGACTTCTTTATGTGTCTACAGATAGTCTTATTCCTGTTTAATCTGTGTAATGGCTGTTCCAATGCTTGGATAAATAAATAAATACCACCAATAGTAAAATTGTAATGGTATGGTGACACTTTTATCACGTGTTATACCCCACCATCAAACTGTCGTATTAGGTCTCGTTAAAATGAATCCATCATGAAATTCCATAAACACAATATCATTCCTCTAGAAATCCTCATGCCTGCAATGTTAAACAGCAGAACTTTGTGATTTAGAGGGGTGGACTTGTCCTTTTTGGTGAAACATCTTTATTGTCAGCAGGCTCTACCTTTTTATGCAAAGCTCTTAATAAAACATTAGTTCCCCAATACTATTTCAGTACCTGTCTTGAAGCAAATGTCTGGGCCACTTGCAGCTGGACACTGGCCATTAATAATAGGATGGACTCTAACCTTGTAACGGCACATTCTCTTTTAAAATGTCATTATAGCGGTATCATACTGCGTCTCTGTCTACTCTGATTTAGACCTAAAAGCTGGGAGTGCTCAACAGAGCCATGTCGGCCTGTGCGTTCCAGTCAGGTTTCTCTAATAAGATATATGTACTGTGTGTCTGTGTATTTTTATGATTCCTATAGAAAACAAGGGATGCAATGATAAATCTAATGTCACTATTTCTGTAGGTGCTGGTGGGTGGTCACCTCTGGACAGCGACCATTATCAGTGGCTGCAGGTGGACCTGGGCTCCCGAAAACAGGTGAGCGCCATAGCAACACAAGGGCGCTACAGCAGCTCTGATTGGACAACAAGGTACCGCCTCCTCTACAGTGACACGGGACGGAACTGGAAACCATATCACCAAGATGGCAACATTTGGGTAAGTTACTAAAGTACTCTTAAGTGTGCATTATTTTCTGTGTGTTTATATAAACCAGGGGTCTTAAACATGTGGCCCGGGGGCCCAAACAGCCCGCCAAAGGGTTCAATCCGGCCCGCAGGGTGAACTAGTTAAATATAAAAATTGCACTGAAGATATTAACAATCAAGGGTGTTAAAATAATTTTAGGTCAATTTGATATAAAGCACATCGGACCAGAAAATTGCAAATTTTTCTCTTTGTTTTAGTGTAAAAAAAAGTAAAATTATACAAAAAGTTTACATTTAGAGACTAGCCTTTTTTACAAAAAATTTGAATAACCTGAACAAATATGAACGTCAAATATCTTAAAAGAATTACTTGCAATTTTAACAATATTCTGCCTATTATCAAATGGTTTTTTGTATTTGTAGATCCACTGTCATATGTTAGTTGTAATGTTAACATGTGAAAATGATAAGCTGAGGCAAAGTAATGGCATAAACTGTTAATGGTAAAAATGTTAATTGTTCATGGTTTATTCATGTTTTTCACATTTTTTAAAGGATAGTTTGTAGATATAAACACAATGATTATATAATTTACTCTTATCTACTCTAAAACATAGATGTTAGACATACACATTTTTGAATTGACATTATTTATATATTATTATCTTATTATTTTTAGGATTTGGCACACTTCAGGTCATATTGGGCTGCATGTGGCCCCTGAACTAACATGAGTTGGACACTCCTGATATAAACCAGTGTATTTAATCTGTTGACTGTTTGAGAAATGCATCATAGAGAAATACTGTGGATTATAGAAGAATGAGTTTAATGACTATTCACTATTTGTACAACATTAATCTAATGTTATCACTATTATTAAAATTGGAACGATTCCTCTTTGCCCTCGTATAACCTGGAGAATAAACCTTGTGTGGGAGGAGAGCTCTGTGTGACAGCATGTGCATAAATATTCATAACCATCCCCTTTTATTTCATACTAAATCTCAGCTGCAGAACTTATTCAAGTACTCGTGGGTCTGGATGAAAATACAGGATTAAAATAACACATAAATTGGCCATTAGCTCGACATCATTTATACGTGATCTATTTCTGACCTTTGTGCTTTATAACAGCTCTTTTCTCAAACCACGTGACCTATCACTGCACTGTTAGCAAGCGCTTGAAAGGAGCATCTGACAGTCAGCAGCTAATGCACTAATGGTCTACACCGTTTAACTTTGCTGTGTGGGGGGAGAGCTACAGGTGGTAACAGATTGACTTCCAGCTTTGGTAGTGTAGGGGAGAATATTCCTTTCATGAATAACATCGACACACTAGTGGAGTCAGCAGAAATCTAAAAGTTGCAAGCAGAAACTCCACCAATAGCTTCAGTCTGAATATGTGTTTTCCCTATGAACTTCAGGATTATGAAGTAAACTATCTTATTTTTTCCACTCCAGTGCTTTAAAATGAATAGATTTGTTTGGTTCTTATTGAAGCAATTTCAAAATCTACACACTAAAATCAGCTGAATTTGACACCGAGGACCCAAATAAAAAGTCTGAATTATCAGTTTACAAGTGGTTTGTAGTGATGTTTTTACAGCAAAGGCCTGTTTACTGTGCTATTTCTATAATTTGATTTTGTTGGGAAAAATAAAAGTACTGTAGGATTAGATCACACAACTCATAAAGACCCAAACAGCCACCAACAACCAAAACTATCTACTGATCTAAACTGTTTAATAGCTGTTAATCCTCTAATCCTATCAATGCATGTAAATAATTGGTGTTAAATACTGTTTGTCATCTTTTTATGGTCATCAGATATGACACATTTGGACGTTCAGAGGCTCCATAGTGAACATGGAAACACTCACTGTACTTCTACAGATGGAATCCATGAGTTGGATCAATGATAGGGGATGGAGACACTTGGTTTATGTTCAGTTAATGATAGATTTAACTGAAAAAGTCACTTTATTCTTCAGTTTCCTCGATTTTTGATATAATTATTCTTAACTTTACTCTGAGCTTTTATTAACATCTATATGATTAGTAAGTTAAAGAAAAAATACCTGATTTCACTGAAAAAAAACACAAACCATAAAATACAGAGAACAATATTACAATAAATGGTGATAAATTAGTTAAAGATGGTTAAATATGGAGAAAACTGACACAAATGTCACACTGGGTCCTTATGGGTTAAATTAGTCTGACTATGCAGCTTGTGTATTCTTATTTTTATACACATAAAATGAGTCTCTGAATTAGCCAGTCTTTTAGATTAACAAAGCTATTTCTCAAATGGCATTCTTTGTTTACTACCAAACCATTCTACCTCAAAAACCCTAATAAACTTTTTAATGGATTTCTATACTTCATCAACATTTGACTGTAAGGAGTTAGGACACAAGGGGCTTGATTTATTAAGGCAATGCAAATAAGCAAGTCTGCAATCTAGAAAAAGTGCCAAAGGGAGTGGCCAGGTTTAGCGGGTGATCACAAATGCAGTTAGTTCATGTCAGTAATGATAGGATCGACACTGTCACAAATTAGCACCGAGCCAGATTGCACACGAAAACATCTGAAGAGGGTGCAGGGATTCTGCAACAATACAGGCAGAGCTTGTTACTTAATGTGACAAACACAAGTGCAGATTTTACACATGTGTGTAGCAACCGATAATGTAATAATTGCCAATAATGTAATACCTGCCAATAGCGTAATAATTTTGTCCATTTTATTGTTAAATTACATTTTAAATGTAATAAAGCCAATAATGTAATAACTTGCCAATAATGCAATAAAGTGAAATGTTTTAAAAAAGTTCTAATTAAAAAGGTTTTCCAAGAATGTGGTAAATTAATTTGACAATGCAACATCCAACAGAGGCACTGTCATGAAATTCTGTATTTACAAATCTAAGCAAATAAACAAAATTCTAAATATAGATTTTATACAACAAATCATTCTCAAATTCTCTGACAACCATATTTAAAGAGAGAGAGTGCAGAATAATACATGGTCTTGATGAATGAATATGATGACTATGCCTTCCACTATATCTATTTTTGATGAGCAGACTACACAAAAAGTAAAAAAAAAAAGAAAAAGGAAAAATATTTCCAAGAAATGCAGTCCTATTTATGTATTATTACATTATCGACTGCAGTTATTACATTTCAAAGGATTTTTTTTAATGCAGTGCCAATAATGTAATAACTTACTACATTATTGACAACTTATTACGTTATTGGCTTTATTACATTTAAAATGGCCGGAAAGTTATTATGTTATTTGTTTTATTACATTTAAAGTGGCCCAAATTATTACATTATTGGCCAGTATTACATTATCGGTTGCCACACACATACATTGTGATGACGATGCTCAAATGACATATTTTGCAGCTCTAATAGATATCATCTCTTAAATCAAACTACTATGAACTATTTCTGTTGTTATAATTATATTTGTCCAAACAAATGTACCTTTAGTCTTACCAGGCATTAAAATGAACATGAATTTGAAGAAAACATGGGGTGGTCTAATCATTTTTTCCACGACTGTATTAACAAATTCGCATGACCACATTCACCCCGCTGCTCCTCAGAACGCATAAGGTCACTGCGTACACTTATAGTCCTTTAAAAACTGTAAACTCAGCTCCGAGGACACGACCCGCAGCTCACCTCTGGACCTCCAAAGTTTCCTGTTCAATAGTAACAAAATTACAAAATGGATGGAAAAAAAAAGAAAGGAAATTTTAGAAACTTCCATCACGTAGGTATGTAACCGTTTCCTCCTTCCAATATTGAATTAACTCCCAAAACCATTGAAATGGAAATAATATAATTAGAAATGACTCAATGACCCTGTGTGACCCGTGGGCTTTGTCTGATTATTATTCACAGGTTGTCCACAAAAACTAGATCCAAGCCTTGTCTTGTCAGTCGAGACGCCGAATAATGATCAGAAGACACAAACCTGTTTAAAGCGCCGGCGTCCGTCAGTCACAGACACACTGTGGTATTGTTTCAGACAACGCATGAGTTTACTCACTCCTCACTGAATGGGTGAGATCGAAGTGTCTAGTTATCAATATCGATTAGACCTTTTGTTCATAGCCTAACCTACTAACCTACTATGTCTGGAAAATTTGGGGTTTGATAACACCTGACCTATGCAAAAGATACTCTTAAATACACTAGAAAACACACAAAAAAGTGATAAAATATCCAAAACATACAAAAAATATACTAAATAATACAAAAAATGAGATAAAATATCCCAAACATAGGCAAAAATACACAAAAACACACTAAAAAAACCTCAAAAAATGTGATACATCCACAAGATGTGCAAAAATAGAATAAAACACTAAAACTACATTGTTAAAAAAATTATTAGACCACCGTATGTTTTTTCAATTTGTTGTTCATTTTAATGCCTGGTCCAATTAAAGGTACATTTGTTTGAACAAATATAATGATAACAACAAAAATATGTCATAATGGGTTAATTTCAGAGCTGATATCTATCCATTTTCCATAGTTTTATAGATAATAACAAAATCACACCAGTTTTTACATCAATATCTATGACATTGTAGTGACAAAAACAGTGCTTTTACAATTCCATGTTTTCTTTTCTGTCTGTTTTAGTCACATAATATACTCAGGAGTTAGTACTGAATTACATAACTATTTGTTTGATCACTTTTGATGGTCTAATAGTTTTCTTTTGTGACTGCATTTTTGTATTTTGTCCATTATAGTGCATTTTAGCATATATTCTAGTGTATTTTAGCTTATTTCGGTGTATATTAGCATATATTTTAGTGCATTTAATGCATTACAGTTTATTTTTATATATAATTGAGTGTATTTTGTGCATGTTAATGTATTTTAGCATATATTTGAGAGTATTTTGCACATGATATTGCATTTTAGTATATTTTAGCGTACATTTTAGTGTATTTTTATGCATTTTAGCTTTTTTCTTAGTATTTTAACACATACTGTCAGGGAAAAAATTATTAGACCACCTTATGTTTTCTTCAATTTCTTGTTCATTTTAATGCCTGGTACAACTAAAGGTACATTTGTTTGGACAAATATAATGATAACAACAAAAATATATCATAGCAGTTTAATTTCAGAGCTGATATCTATCCATTTTCCATGATTTTATAGATAATAACCAAGATCACATCAGTTCTTACATCAATATCTATGACATTGTACTGATTAAAACAGTGCTTTTAGACATTCCATGTTTTCCCTGAATTCAAAGCAGTTCAACATCCTTTCCAGTTATTATTTTCACTTCCACGGGCCGGATTAGACCCTTTGGCGGGCCGGTTTTGGCCCACGGACCACATGTTTAACACCCCTGGTCTAGAGTTGACTTTCCTTATGGAGACAGAATGGAGGCCCCTAAATCATTAATGTTCGATTTCAGGATTATCAGTTGTTTCAGGGTGGTGTTTTTCGGCTGTAGTCGATCCCGTCACGTCCCCATAACCCGCCAGAACAGACAGTGTGTGTCAGACAGACCCCAGGACACTAAGCCCGTCAACAAAGGGGTCCGGTCCTGCTGCTGTGGTCTCCTGTCTGTCTATCTCAGGTAGCGCACGTTACTGCTAATGCCCTCTAAGATCCTTGCGACGCTATCCCAGAAGCCTCCTCTCTCTCCCACAATCCTCTTTGCTCCCCGGGTCTCTAAGCACCTTGGCGTAGGGAAGGTGGCTCGCTGCGGATTGTCTTAATCTCTCCTTTTCCTTCAGAAAAAGGGCTAAGCCAACCCGAATGTCACTCTGCCTATCACTCCAAAAACCAATTGGTTACAAGAGTATCCCCCCCCCCCCCATTTTCTGTCGTTTCGTATCTGTTTCTCTCTCCTTTCACCTCCAACTTCTAAGATGATGAGTCAACCTTTAGTAGAAAATGAAAAACCAAAGACAAAAACAGCTGCATTTTTTAGACAAACTATTTTAATTCTAGACCTTTTCCACAACTTCTATATTTTGACCGTAAATACACATTCAGAGTATTTCTACTTCTTCATCTACCAGGGAAACTCTGCACAAGTGAAGAACAAGAAAAGAGCTATATTCCAAAATGCTATAAATCCATTTTATTACTTCTCAAGAAAATGACATTTTTTACTGAAACCCATATGTTTTATTCATTCAGTTCAGTAACAGCTTGGTCAGTCTCTACTTACATGGATATTTATGGACAAATTCCTTGTGGAAAAACTTGTACCTTTTATCACCTCCGCCAAGGAGGTTATGTTTTTGCCAGCGTTTATCTGTTTGTCTGTTTGTCTGTCTGTCTGTTTGTGTACAAAATAACTCAAAAAGTTA
>JAPTGZ010000014.1:28300922-28313606 GCA_029814645.1 Fowleria isostigma | reverse complement strand
AAATATACAGCTCAAAAAGGAGTGGGAAGAAGAAAACTTATTAAATCCCACCCCCGTCTCACATTAATATAACACATCAATATAATCTTAAAAAACAAAGCCGGCAAATTAAAGTAGTGGTGTATGGAGGGTTTGGGGAAAAAAAAGGAAGACATTTTTAAATTTTAAATGCGAATACAGCAAAAGTGGTCCCTATGAGTCCTGAATTCTCCATAAGAGACAGACACAACATCAATACGAGTGACATCCATCTTCTATTAGTATGAGTATTAGTAAAGGTTTCCATGTTTCATAGAATGTCTGAGCACACCCTCTTGTAGAATAGTAGATTTTCTCTGGTGTCAGGTTAAAGCCTATATTTCTGACATACATTTTCTGATTGTGTATTTAAGCTTAGTTGACTTAAGAGTCAATTTTTCCCACACATTTGTTTGTTATAAGACTGATTCAGATCTTGCCAGCAGGCCTTCCTTGAGAATGTCAGATTGGTAATTCATGTGGATGAGGAGGCTGAAGCTGCATGCACACCAGGTCAGTTGACAGTAATGTATGTATCCAATATACCAGCAAAGCCAGAGCTGCAAATCCTCAGCTGATACATGAACAAACAGGGACAAGTTAATAATGGTTTCTTACTGAACCAAAAGAAAAATAGCCGTATATGTGTGTTATTTATTTATTTATTTGTGTTGTTTTTTTTTTTAAACATGGAATACGTTGTTGCCTCCCAAAAGCACCTCTATGTGACTGGTTTCCTCTCTCACAGCTAATGTGAAGAAAAAAATAATCTGTTTCCTTCAAGGTCCATTTACATGCACCTCTGTACCTGATATGAGCTATGTAGACAGCCCAAAGTTAGATTGTATTCAAATTCTGCATCTGTTTGGGTCACAGGGAAGATGCCTGCATAAATCATCCCTGTAAAAATGAAGATAAGATCAAATAAACAGTGCTGTAAAGCCAGAAGTCATAACCTTAGTAACTGTAAAGGACACAGCTAAAAGCACAAATCGGTCTGTACACATGCATGTATACAATGTTTTTGCAAAGTTATTAATCTTGATCAAGTAACTATTTTTGGTCATTTCCACATTACAAGAGTGATAGCGACAGTTCTACTGAGGACAGTAAGTCAACAATCTCAGGGTCTGTAAGGTCCATTTCTGCATGAACAGTGAGTGTGACTGGTTTGTTAGGTACCATGAAGTAATGGTACTAATGTAAGGAATGATGTTCAAAGGGTTCATGTGGATGTTGACATGTGTCTGGATCAGCACTTATGTTGGTGTAATGCTCTAAAAGCGATGTTCTAATGTTTTGAAATACATGTCACTGTCACCTCACATGTGTTTTTGTTGTATTTTTTAGATTTACTTAGTTATATTTGGCACATATGACTAAGGAAGGAACCAAATATGGCAACTTTATTGACCTTCAAGGATCAAGGTGACTTTATTGGTTCCCATGAGTAGATTTGTCTTGCCAGTTACAACCTTGGTTTTTTACATAACAATACTTTTTTTTTTTTTTCAGTCTTGTTAGGTTCTTCAATGCACACTAAGGTTGAATTTTTGAATTTCAGAGTATTTCTATGAGTGCCCTATAAAGGGTTAAATATCAAACATATTGATTTTAGTCAAAATATGTCTTTGACTTCATAATAGTTTGACCATATTTCAAAACAGTAAAATATAAAAACATAAAGCATTGAAAAAATACTTAAAATGACATCATAAAGAAAAAGGGCACAAAAACACATTACTCCCCTTGTTATCTTGTCTGCTGCCCTGTGAGCCATTTTGGCCCATGGTTGAAGAAAACAGGGCACAAGGCAAGTGAAAAATAGTCACCAGTCCCTCTGACAGGCCTACAAATGTAAAATAAATCATACAGCGGTGGCTATTTAGGACCGTCACTTGTTGTGTGATAAAGATTTGGTGTCGTAGTTGCCTGTGAAGTCTGTACATTTCTTTTAAAGAGTGATTCTGGACTTACTAGTGGGTCCCCAAGGGCAGCTGTTGAGGTATTTTACAAGAGTACTTTACAGTACATCCCAGAAAAAATGCTGATTGTATACTGTGCTAGCAGTATTCTTACTTGACTGTCTGTTTTTGAGCAAAGCAGCACTCAGCTCAGCAAGACTCGAGATCTGAACCCGGTCTCCTGTGGCAGTCCTGTGCTTTGTACAGATATCATTTACTCTCCCACCAACTTAGTGCTACTACGTGGACAGTATGGGTGTGCTATATTTTAGGTGCTACAGCCCTGAGCAATTACAAACAAAATTGTGTTGCAGCTCTACTAAAAACGATACAGGAAATGTGATGAGGTAACACTTTGCCTTAACCCTGCTCTCTCACCTCCAGGGCTCGGCCATGATTTGCTTCACTCCCTGTGCTACTAGCTGTATATAAACTGAAACTAATGGTGCAGAAATGTGTGCGAAGGTGCACGCGCAAAGATTTGTGCAAGCGTTCATGAATATGTGTTTGTCCGCGTGTGTTCTCGAGAGGACAGAGCTGCTAGACTGTGGTTCGTCAAGTAAATGAATGGCGAAGTCTGCGTGTCTCAGTGGTAAGGACTAATTCAGTTTCAGAAGCCGCGGAGCATGCATTGATAAATCATGCACCTGGATTTATGCGCCGGTGGAGTGTATTCTTTCTCTCTCTCTCTCTCTCCCCCTCTCCCTCTCTCTCTCTCTCTCTCTCTCTACCTGCCATTCTCTGTGTGTCAGTCTGATCTTTAGTTTATATTTCTTTGTCTTTCTCTTTCTGCTGCTTAGTGCCTCAGAGTCACCTCAGTTGTGTCTGAGACGAACAAGCTGGTTAATGAGGTAGACTTAGGTTTGAGAATACCAATAAGAAAAGAATAGGAAGTCCCTGATTTGATATGATATGTCTGTGTGTTTCAATTAGAATATATGTGAAATTTCCCAGAGTGGGCACATATTCACACTTACACCATCTCAAATGTGGTGCATCATCCAAAGACACATGCAAATATAACATGATAAATCTAATAAACCATGGTCTTAAACTAATTTGCAGTGACCATTGAGGGTTTGTGAAAAAAGATACATTGAACATTTCTGTCAAGTTGTAGCCAGAAAAGAAGGCTTTGAAATCCACATAATATTTCTCAACATGGAAAAAAAAGAGTATGTTACACAGTACTAAAATAAATGCATTTACTTCCTAAGTCTGTTTTTTAGTTCAGTGGTCTGAAGGTTCAGTTGGTGTCCATCTGTAAGCAATTTTTCAAGAATATTTTCCAAAACAGTCAGCCAGAATGACTTGATATTTGTTGTGGAACATCTTTGGGCTAAAGTCTTATCAAGTTTGTTCTAAGAATTGGGAAATATTGATTTTCAATTTTTTAAATTAATTTTTGAACAAATCCCCACTGGTTTATAACCAGTTGGTTGGGACACATTTCAAAGTCCTATAATTTTAAAACAGTTGAAGATATTTATATAATTGGTATTGGCAATAGATAGGAAGGCACATATGAGCTTTCATTTGATGTCATTACCTTTGACCTTGCGTATCCTTTGAAAGATCAAACCTAAGGTCATCTATGATTTTTGAATTTTTTTTTTGGAAATTTTGAAAATCCCCATTGGTTTATAATGGGACACATTTCAAAGTGCTATAATTTTAAAACAGTTGAAGATAGTGATATACAGTGGTCCCTCGCTATATCGCACTTCACTTTTCGCGGTCTTGCTGTTTCGCGGATTTTTTTAGTGCAATTTTGCATGCTTATTTTTTTATTTATTTTATTTTATTTTTTTCCAGCATATGAACGCACATTGTGTTCCGCGTTCTGATTGTCAATCATTCTCCTCCATGCCGTGTTGGTTCCAGGACAGCTGATTTGAGTTAGTTTAATCAACTAGGAGTAGTTTCACCTGGAGTTAAGTACATGCACCACGACAGCATCAATGGAGCTCTGATTTGATGAATCACCATGGCAACGGGGAAGTGGAAGGCTGCATTTTTTACCCCAGCTAGAACTGGAAATTTGAGTGCGCTCGCACAGCGAATTTGAACATGTTTTTATTGATCAGCGCATCACCGAAGCAGCTGAAAAGAGAGGGAGACGGCATTGGAGAATTTTGCTGCTTGGGTCAATGCATAAGTTGTAGTCCTTTGAATCACAATAATATTACAGATGAATGATTAATGACGCACACTTTGCTGACTGCCCTGCATACAGTTACTCAAGTGTCTGCATCTCCGATATTAGACAAAAAAACTGACATTCACCCTGAAAAGAGGGAAACTCAGGGTTAACAGACTCAGAGTTTTATGAAACGGACCTGGACATACTGAAGGAAGGGAGAAGTTCCGCGGCTGTAGGTGCCATTATGGAATAAATGAATGTTCGGTTCGTTACATAAAGAAGGAAGAAAATAACATAAGGATAACAGCAGCGATAAATGTGAACATGTGTATAAAGGCTTGTAAGTGTCCACAACAAGACCATCGTAAGACGCTACAGCGGAGTGGACAGAATGAAGACAGACGCACGGTCTGAGGATGTGTAATACGCGTGAATTAATATTAAATATTTAATATGTCTCACATGTAGGTTGGTCATTCAAATAAAATTTTATTTCTAAAAGCTATCATAGTTATTTATAGGAAAACGATTTTTTTTTTTTTATCAAAAAAATGTTTGATCCTGAAAACAGGTTTTGATCTTTGGTTTCATTTTATAATACTGGACTTATTTTTGAAAATCTACAAAGGTTTGAACTTTGAGAGTGAGAGAAATGTGAAAAAATGTTAATGTCTGTGTGAGAAAAGTGTATAAAGTGTGTGGTGGGGGTTTTACAGCCTTAAAATATATAGAATAATTGTAAAAAATAAAGCTGACTACTTTGCGGATTTCACTTATTGCAGGTTGTTTTTAGAACGTAAGCACTGCAATAAACGAAGGACCACTGTAATTACTATTGGCAATAGATAGGAAGGCACATATGGGCTTTCATGTGGTGCCATGACCTTTGACATTGAAAGGTCAAAGGAAAGTCAATTTATGTCTTTAAAGTTGTGGAAGACGTTTATCACCAATTTTTTCATCAAATCTGTAAAACTTGAGTCGTAGCCAAAGTATCACAAATCTGTAAGTCTTTCTGTGGTTACTCACCTGAATCTCGTCCCTCACAGTGAACAAGTTTGAAGTGTACTCCACCAGAAACAAGTCTGTGTGTTTACAAACATAGCAGGTAGGTAACTCCGGCATTTGCAGAAATTTGTGAATCATAGCTCCATGCAGCCGCAGTTGCAGCAAAAACAAAAAAAAAAGTCAACCAAGCAAAAGCCAGCAGGTTCTCTCTGGAACTACACTTCCCACAATGGATGCGGTGACAGATTACCAGGCTGTGGCTGTAAACACACCGACTTGTTTATGGTGGAAATTGTTCACCACAAGGGAAGAGATTCAGGTGCGTAGTCGCAGAAAGACTTACAGATTTGTGATTGTTAGACTATGACTTGGGTTTTACAGATTTGATGAAAAATGTCGTCCACAGCTTTAAATACGCTGTTGGACTACAGAAGCCTTGGTCCTATTTTTTTTGCTTTGATAGATTGTAATTTTATGTGTTTGCAGTATTTCTTCCTCTGTTCAATGGAAAAGAGGCAACAAAAGACTTAAAAGACTGTACACTACTATAGTATTAAAAGTGCTTTTGCATTTGCTTAAATACAGACATCAAGAGCCTTTTACATTTACATTCCTATTTCCATTTTGGACATTCAGTGGGTGCTTTTCTCTGGAAGGGCTTTCATTAAGAGAAAAGCAAAGAAGAGTAAGTACATTAATGCAAGGAAGCAGGAGGAGACATTAACCCTTAAAGACCTAGAACTTTTTTGTGATGATTTACAAATGGATTCTTCCCTACATTTAACCTTTTCTAAGTGATTTATGGTAATACTGACCTCTGCATTTTGCACCATTTTTCAGTGAACACTATATATCATGGAGATGTTCACACAAGCTGAGAGTACATTCAGAGGTTATTATAACAGAAAAAACTGAATAAAAAGTGCATTTTCGTGTAATATATATATCATTAATGAAAGTAAAAATACATCTACAATCACCGATATTTGACAAAACAGCATAGGTTTTACTGGTGAATCAGTGTTTCCACATTCTATGGAGTCTCTGAGCATTCAAATGGACTTATCTGATGGTGCTGAAAAGAGGAGAAAGCATTTTACCTCAGTTATTTCAATGTACTGAGAGGATTACTGATTTTAAAATTGTCAGTAGATGTTTTGGCCTGCAGGGACTGTTTTGATATTTAAAGGGTTAAGGAAAATGCAGCACTAGAGTAAAGGCAAAACAATAAAATATATTAAGTATGGATGACTAGGAGAACTTGTTTTTAATAAGCCTTGGCCTTCACTTTTTGCTCTATCGCCACCCAGTCTCATAATAAAATGTGAAATAGCTATGTTGGTCCACACTACAAAATGTATCATTGTCACAATTTAGGCGCACCAGCGTAGCTACTTCACATTTTACTATGAGACTCGTTTGTCTATCGTGAGGAACAACTAAAGCAAATATAATAAAAATTCAGCAAGCTACAGAACACTGACTGTTTCAATTAGTATTTCTAATGGTTACTGTGTCACATTAGTAAATTTACATGTTTCCTGGTGCTTGTCATGTTACAAATCCCTGTTTAGCTGACAAATCTACAGATATGGAAAGCCTGTGAAGTGTCAAAGATCTCAGCAGTAGAGTTTATTTACTCACTTAATCATGATTTGTTTCATTTCAGAGTCAGGTGACATTAATTTTTTAATAGTTCAAATGACATTCAGTCCGACATGAATGAGGAATGCAACGTTTTCCTTTCCTTAGGCGGCATCTGAATGCTAATATGTGAGTGGGAGAAACAGAGAGAGTGTGTTGGCTTCACTGCCACGATATCAGGAGGAAGAAAAAGGGAGTTATTATGTAAACAGAAATACTTAACAAATTTCTGCGCTCTAATTATAGCTGGCAATGTAGCTGGCGATCGCGTCCAGATCAACACTTCTGTCAAGAAAAGCTTCCAATGTTTGAATAATAATAGCCTCATTACATCATCTTGAAAGCGGCAGGCATATATTTCATCCAATAATATGCCTGCTAAGTTGAGAGGATAACCACATACCCAGCATTCTTGGTCCTGTTTAAAAGTGATGCTTAACACCATAGACACTACGTCCTTATGTGTCAGTATAATTAAAGCACCGACAGAGGAAAGTAGTTTATTTACACTGTGATAGCTTTCCATAGTAATAACACAAGAAAAACAAGCCGTTATTGTTGACTTACAAAGTTGTGCAAGTATATATAATTCTATTAAATCATAATGTGTTGATTTGGTTTGATATGTACAGTACTTATAGGCATTGTTTCATTTAAAAGCATGCAACAGATGCAATGTACACTGTTGCCCATAAACTTGTAATGATTCAGTTTTAAGACACATTCCTCTTTTTATTCCTATTTTTACACATCTGTGACCACCTTTGATCAGGCACAATGATGACATACAGTACTGAGTCCCTATTTGCAAACCTTGTCTTTGATTAGACATTTAACCCTTTATGGGGCAAATGGCTGTTTTTGGTAATTTCCACATACATTAATAGACAATGACACTAACAGTTCCAGTGAGGACAGTGAGGCAACAGTCTGGGGTCTAATATGGTTTACAGGGTCTGTAAGGTCCACCTCTGCATGAGCAGTGAGTGTACCTGCTTTGTTAGGTACCATAAAGTAATGGTACGCATGTAAGTAAAGATGTTCAAAGGGATAATGTATGTGTTGACAGGTGTCTGGATCAGCACTTATGTTGGTGTAGTGTTCTGAAAGCGATGTTCTTTTCACCTTACATGTGTTTTTCTTGTACTTTTTATATATACATACTTCTTGGATTTTTTTTTTTTTTATGTTTTTGCCACTTATCCGTAAGGAACCAAATGTGGTCACTTCACTGACCTTGACTTTCAACATAATAAACTGTTGTTTTTATTTCACAAAAGTAATACATTCTTATTATGTCCTTCAATAACACACTAAGGTTAACATTTTGAATTTCATAAATATTTCTATGAATACTCTATAAAGGGTTAAGAACAAGAAGGGTTAAGAATTACAAAAACAAACAAAACCTATCAGTATGAATGAATATCATTAAAATTAAGACTAAACATTTGATAAAAATCCATGTTTACACAAATCAGGAAACACCTGAATGATAGCGCTTAAAAAAGACTCAAGAAAACAAAATTATAAAACATCAACCACATGAGGCTACATTCAGACAGCAGGTCTTAATGCACAATTCCAATTTTTTGCTGAAATCCATTTTTTTTGTGGGTGCCCATTTATATTACACATTAAATGTGATTTCTATCAGTTTTCAGTATGAACTGAATGCAACCCTGAAGTGACCCGCATGAGCAAAAGAGGTCCTGATGTAATACGTAACTACGCAGGCATGCACTGTGTTTACAAAAGTAAATACGGTGGCATCTGGTCTTGGTATGCATGTGGCACTGATGAAATTTTTCTACAACCAAAGTCAGCATCATTACAGTCAAATAATTTTGAGAGGAAGATTAAAAAGAAGAAAGCCACGTTTTTTGCTGTGGCTTTTTGCAGTTCCATTCATAATTTTCGAATAACAGGAAGAACGTTTAAATATATCTGTGACTGCTTCTCCGTAACACTCTCATGGCAAGACATTCATTTAGAACAGAATAGAACTGTCACTCCAGATATTTATTAATTCCAAGACCTCGCTTTCCCTCCACTGTCCACTTTCCACTCCATCCCCCTGACATGGCTGTTGTTTTTTTTCCACTGCTTCTCTTTCTGGGATGCAGAATTGTGGTGGATGGTCGCATAAATGCGACCTGGCTGTTTAGACTGAAGTAGTTACATTGCAAAATATCTGACACGTATCTAATATGTACCGCATATGAAAGTGGCCTGGGTCAAATTTGAAAAAATCGGATTTGTGCCATTCAAACTGTCTTTAACAGAGTGGATACAGGTCACATATGGGGAAAAATATCAGATTTAGGCCACATTTGCCTGCAGTCTCAATGTAGCCTGAATACTGGGATATGATTCAGTGTTGTCTTATTAGTGCAAACTTTTCAATTGGTGTTAAAGAATTTTTATCTACATTCAATAAATAAAATCCAGAATAGCTCTCCAATGTCTTTCAGGTTATTTATTAAGCTTCAGGCAGGTACAGTCGCATAAAAGCAGGACAGGGCAGTCAATGTGAGGAAATGCACCGAACACATGATTTCAAACCAATTTTGAAACAGAAAGAAAAGAGGGAGGAGAATGTAAACAACTTATCTGAAGGCCTAAGTAGAGTCAAAGCAAGAGGAAAGTGTACACTTTAGGACTAGACGGTAAGGACGTTCTACATAAATAAAGTTCACTGTGACCTTAGGGGGGAACATGAGGGTTTTTTCTGTATACCAAAGGTGAATATTAATATGAATATTACTACCTGAATAAAACTCCTATCACTTTGGTTAGTGTTTTTATTTTTGATGGCACATTGCTCTAGATATTTAACTGAAAAGACAGGACAGACCAAATGTAGCAGCTTCCATTGCAGTGGCTCTTTTACTGTTGTATTTTAATATCAGTTGATTAAACATTTCTAGTATCAAATCATTCACAAATGCATAACTTCTTATTAGTTGGTTAGGATGATAAGGCATCTGTTACAAATGACATTATCCACCAATTAATATAAATTCAAGCCAGTGATTTGTAAAGAGACCATATAATAATTCAAGTGGTAGGCAGAGATGATCCATAGATTTTCTCACCAAAGCCCTAGAGGAAACTAAAGCCATCAAAACCATGGATAAATGTTGATTAAAAACATCACGGAAAAGATCAAGTGAAATGCATTTATATTAAAGGGAGCGCAGTGCACTCATTTGATATTTGATACAAATATCAGATTCTTAAGAGGGTTAGCGTTCAGTTTGATGTGTTTATGTTTACCTCTTTTGACACTCGCATTGGCCCGGCACACAGATATGTATTAAGGGAGATGCACACATTTACATTCCCAAAAACACTAACTCAGTTGCTGTTGCTTTTATATTTAATTAATTGATTTACTCAGATTGCAGAGACAGAATTCCAATGCGTGCAGTACTAAATATAGTTTTTTTTTAATGATATTTTTCTCCTTCAGTCGTATAAAGTCTCTTCTAACTTTCGTCTTTGTATCTTGATCCGGTGCTTTGACTTCACAGGAATTGAACGTCTCCCTCTTTAATGTCACTTCACTCCATTCCAGATAAGAGTTGTGCGGGAATTAAAAACTGCTGAGTGTGAATAATAGGAATGATTAATTCAGATAGATAGCCGATTTCCCAGTGGGTCATGGGAGTCTTGTGCGGTGCAACTGAAATCGTCTGCTGTGAAATGTGAATAATATTGTCATAAACGCGCCGCTTATGTGAGAGTGGAGGAAATGCACTGGGCTGAAATGTCCAGGAGTGAAACACTGAACTGGAGTGGAAATGCCAGCCCAACATTGTGTCGAACCAGACGTCAACATACAAGTAATGACTCGCACACACATACACTAGAAGTCAGCTCCATGTGGTGTGTGAGGTTTTATAGCAGAGCCAGGGAGTCAGTCTTCACTCCATCAGTGTTGGTCCCTGGTGAGCAGAGGGGAGAAAAGGTGCCAAATGTTCACAGCCTGAGTAATGGGCTCTTAAAACTCAATTCTTCCCCTCTGTGCATGTGTGTGTTCTTTGCCTCTGTGCTGAGCTGAAGAGGGGGAAAAGTGTGTGTTTCCCTTTTTGAGTCTCTAGGATTTAATTCAAGGCAGGGGAGGAGGGAAGGTACGGACAGATATACTGCCGATGGTTGGATACTAAAATGTTTCTCAAATTTTAAAGATTTTTCATATTCTTTCTTTTGATAGTTCTGTAATGATTAAGATGCCAAAGTAAAAATGTACGTGGAAAAGTAATAGCATGAAATGTTCTGGAAGTGCCTAATAATGTGACTACAGATAATAAGCGACTGCAGAACAGAGGAGGAACACTCCGGCACATAGCTTTAACGGACTCAAAGGGATATAATAATATACTCGCTAGCATAAAGACAGTCACAAGAACATTGTCTGTGAATATTCAAATATTTATAGAAGAGTTTAAAGCACACAAATCATTGAAAATACAAAGAGCAAAAGAGGGACATGGCATAAATTACTGTAATGGTAGATGTTTAGTAGATATGTAGTGCACTTCAAGATTACTTTGAGAACTCTGTGATTATTAATATGATGCAAATAGAAAAAAAAAATCACAAAAAGAACTGACAGAACGGAACAGGATCAAGTTCGTCTTTCAGTCCATCTGGAGCTGTAGACCAAGATCAAAAATCCATTTAGTTTGTGCCTGCAGCAGAACTTGGTTGTGATCTCCACCCCTAGTGGGAGGCATGATTGATTGCAATGGCTAGAATTTTAATTTTGTGAACAAGTGTCAAGGAGTGGTTAGCCGTAGGAGATGAAGAATATGTCCTGTTCATGACACTTTTTATGTTTAACAAGGCCTGTTTGTGAGGTGAACTGTGTTTTACTAATATGTACTCCTAGGCACGAGGCTGTGAAGTCCTCAGGAGACAAGTCGAAAAGGGGATGGACGAGGAGCTGCAGTGTTGAAAAGCTTTGTTTTTTTTTTACGGTGGGCCAGAAATACAGCAGTCTATGAGGTGTGGGTAACAATTAAAAGTTACAATGAACATTTCTCTGAAAACATTGTGTTACTGCAACACATCGTGGGCTTTAGCACAAGCCACATTGGTATTTTTACAAAGAGACTGTGTTGTGGAAGTGCAAAACAAAATAAAGATATTTGAACAGTAGGATGGATGGTATTCCTACCTGGTCCTATTAAACCATATAATTTATAAACACTCAGAATTCATTATAATTTTCTGCCTCAGTCTAAGGTTGCTGTAGTTTAAAGAGCATGAGTTGAATTAAGTATTACTACAGTTTGTCTTGTTTTCTTGGCACAGTAAAAGCACATAACACAACCACCCACAGGGCTTCACAGAAACACAAATTTCTCTATGGCCCTTCTGTTTTGCCCCGTACACTTGTCGATAAAAACAAAAGACCAGACGAGGCCGGACTGATTTCCCCTGCCTCTGTTAGGAAGGAGCACACACACACACATCCACACACATTCACAATGGCCCTGACTCCGGGCCGGTCCAACAAAGGGTCCAGCAGCAACAAGCAAATGCCAGAAAATGGCTTTCACTTGTTGTTTCTCAGTATCTGGAGATCTGTTCTCTGGAAAGGCCTGTCTCTGGCTGTCAAAACAGACACACACATTCACAAACACACAGACTCACATACACACAAAGAGAAATGACAGATGCACATTCAGGAAATGAAAAACAAGCAGCCAGGGAGAATAAGTGTGAGAGAGAGTGAAGAGTCGGATGAAGAGAGCTAATGGTTGTATATGTGCCTGTGTATGTGTGTGGATGCCAGCAGTTTGGGTATGGGCACAAACATAGCAGCATGCATGAGTGTTTGCATGGCGAGTGGTGTGGGTTTGTGTATGAGACGCAGCAGAGCGGGGGGGGGGGGGG
>JAPTGZ010000014.1:28289231-28300822 GCA_029814645.1 Fowleria isostigma | reverse complement strand
CCCCCTTCTGCTGACCAGCTGTATAAACTGATTGGCTTATTCTGTCTTGAATGACAGCGGCCCTGGTGTTCCAAATGCCCAGCATGGACAATGACTGGCTCTCAGATTTCCTCATTATTTCTGTTTTCCAAGTCAAGTTTCCTCTCATTGTTTTTCCTTCACTGATCTCAGGGATTGCTAAGATAATATGTCATGTTTGCTCTATTTTGATTCTGATTCAAACTTTTCCTTATGAGACCATTAAAACTTTAAAAAAAATTATCCTATTCTATTTTTGTTATTCATAAATTGTACATAGATCCTGTCACGATACAAAAAATAAGCAAATGCACTTTGAGGATTTGAGTCTTTGTCAGCGAGTCCAAACCTTTTTTGGCTCTTGACCTTATTTTAACATCACACTTTTCTGCTGGCCCCAGACATTCAAAACTGACTTTTTTTGCTAAAATCTTTTTTTTTTTTTGTTTTGTTTGATCAAGTAATAGTTTGCTATACTATGTTGCAAATAAACGTTAATTTTAGCTGACATTTAGGCTATATAATGTATATTATGATGGACAGGGACAGAAAAGCCAGGTGTAGATTACTGCACAAAGTGAGAATTTTATTTTCCTTGGTCAAGATATGTACAGTCAGTCGAGCTTGTATTTAAAATGCTCCAAATTAATACTAGGCAAAAAATCAAGATCAATCAAGTTATGCCCTCTCAGATATTATATCCTGCATTTTATTCTAACTTTTATTAGGAAAACTATGCGTGGTGTTTAAATTGTAATGAAATATATATATTGAATCATTAAAAACATATTTTTATAGTTTTTGTTGTTGTTGTTTTTTAATCAATTTTACACATTTCAGGTGACCCCATTTGAATTCTAGGCAACCCCATGGTTGAAAAAAATTGGTCTATGTGTTAAGAAATGGATGAGACATTATTGTTTTTTTGAAGGACAACTATTGTACATTTTACCAGATAGTTTGACATACTACATAATACATAAATTTGTTAAACTTACAGCTGTAAAAAAAAAAAAAACACATAAAAAATGCAAATATGCACGTGCAGATATGCACAGTTGAACACACACACACACACACACACACACACACACACACACACACACACACACACCCTAACAAAAAAAGGAAAGTTGCCTCAAGCACTTTGTGGCCTTTGTTGCCGTAAATTACCTCACCCCTTGATTAAACAAAACGTCAAAATGTCTAAGCTCTTAAGTTGCCCAACGTTTACACACATATACACAATATGTAGGCACACACATACACTTACACACATTCCCATTTACTCATTGGTTTGCTGGTTAATGACTTGACTTTGCAAGAGAGGGAATTAAATGGTTGACTAGGCAGACTTTTCTGTGGTGTTCAGCATTCACAACTTTTCCTTCATATTCATCCTCTTCTTTTCCCTATCCTACCTGCCGCCCTTCACTCTGCATAGTAATGTCTTTGAATTGAGCTGTTCATTCAGCCAAGGACAGATAAATGCCAAATGGTGGGATGAGCACAATAGAGAAATAATAGAAGGGAGCTGGAAAAGTGGGGGAAAGATGGAAGTTTTTGGGTGGAGACGAGTAACGGCTTTGTTCTCTTTGCTTGCACTCTCTCTCGCTCTCTCATACCTTGACAAGGATAAGGCAAGGAGTGTCAGCTGGACTAAAAGAAGTAGTCTACATGCAGTCAGCCAAATCCTCAGTAGATATTCTGTATTTGTATTATTCTATTTCCTAAATAAACTCCCAACTATGAAATAAGTTTAAGGGTGATATGAGGTTGTAATGTTGCAGAAAGGTTTAAATGGCAAGGTACTGTACAGGTGAATGTGTGTCTTTGTGTGCATATTTGTCTGCAAGTGGGCCTGCACGTTGATATATTTCTGCATTTTGTGCCTACACCAGGGCCACAGGCATTTTGGAAACAGAATAGTGAAGGACAAACATTCAATAGAGGGCACATGATGTGAAGAAACTATTGAATATTTGACAGAAATAGAGAGCTGAGTTTTATTGAGTAAAGGAATATACTAACAGCTCCACGTGGTTTTTGATTTAAGGAAGTCAATCATATATGTGTTTTCAACATACAAGTTAGAAGAGTAAAATGTTGCCTTTGCAAATACACATCATTTCAACATTTTATAATAAAAAAAAAACTTTCATATCAGCAGTTCTCCAATAACATTACAATCTTCTCAGGAACCCAGTTGCCTGAAATGTTTTCATTTGTAGATGAGCTGAGGATGGAGGAGTGATTGAAAGAATCTGAGACTGTACATCCACAACTGCATCTAGAGTCCTGGTTATTAGGTTGACATTGAAAATGTTTTGATTAATGGTTAGGAAAAGATCTCGGCCTGGTTAAATATTACTAAATATATCATGAATCTTAGCAGAGCATCCTTGCAGACTGTGCAAACAACACCAAATTTTCTTTTGGATACTGAAAACAATCTGAATTTTGATCACTTAGATTTTATAGATGATTGAGTCGGAGGCTTGATATGTGTACTTGTTCATTTTCTTACCATTTATTTTGTTTAATATTATGTATTCATTTTCAATTCATATATTCTTATTTTGTATATATATATATATTTATATTTATATGTATATACATACATATTTCTCCGTTATTTATTTTTACTTTATATACTTTATTTTTTCCATTTGAATTGTTTTTTAATCTATTTCTTTGTCTTTTATTTGGGTTTTGAGTGATTAGACTTGTAGTGGGTGGTGAGTGGGAAGGGAGCTGACATTCAGATGTGACAATCAATGTTTATTCTGTATTTTTATACCTTATGCTGTACATCACACTGTCTGTCTAAAAGGTTCAAAATATTCTATTAATAAAGATAAAATCTAATTACACTCATGTGATATGCTTCCAATGGTTATATATCGACTTGTGCATGAGTAGTCCTGACTGGTGAAGAAATTCTGATTTCAGGATTAGGATCAGTGCATCTGATTTAGACAAAAATAGATGCAGCCGTGGATCAGGAGGTAGATCAGGTCGTCCAATAACTGAAGGGTTGGCAGTTTGAACTCCTGCTAGTCCTAGTCATGTGCCGTTGTGCCCTTGGGCAAGACACATCACCCACCTTGCCTCCAGTGTCCAGTGTACATACTGATGTATGAATGTGTATGACTGTTTGGTGGTGGTCGGAGGGGCCGTTTGGCACAAACTGGCGGCCACATCAGTCTGCCCCAAGGCAGCTGTGGATTCAGATATAGTTTACCACCACCAGAATGTGAATGTGAGAGTGAATGAATCATGGATCAATAATGTAAAGCACTTTGGGTGTCTTGAAAAGTGCAATAAAATCTCAACCATTATTATTTTACTATTATTATTATTGTCATTATTATTATTATTATTATTATTATTATTATTAGGTGTTTTTATACTGGCAGTAAAATTATTGTTAACCAGTGTGATGTTGTGTATGTACTGTATATATGAGATATATTTTAGATTCAGAGCTCATGCAGTTATACATATTCTTTGGTTGAAAACATATACAAAAGCAGCATTTTATTCTAATGAATGGGTTTTCAAGCACCATTTTATATCACACAGTTCAAAGAATGTGAGTTTAGCTATTTGAAAGTGTGATGATGGTGTGTGTCTTAACGCCTTGTCTTAAATGCCTTATTAACTATCTGTATAGTACGCGATACACGAAAATCTAACCTTGCCACTGAACATACATTTATTCAGTCTACGTGGAGAAACAGAGAAATAATGAACGAAAGGTATCTGGGTTTATCTAACTTTGAAAATATACAGTACGATTGAAACGATTCTTTAAAAATACTTACACTGAATAATAATTATCCACATACTTGTGAAGACAAGGGAATTGTTAAAGACTTTTGATACCATTCAGCAAGTAAAGGGCGGAAGAATAGAAGATGGTTTCCTTTCTCTGAATAGTTAGCTCCGTGTCTCTAAAACCATGACCCTTAACAAACATAGTGCTGTGTGAATGAATTATGTCTCTCAAAAATGGCACCGCCGCCCATGGACCAGTCACTTAACCCAGATTTTCAGTACAAGTGCACCTGTATTGAGCAGAAAAAGCTGGTAAAGCACAGTGGACAGTTCCCAGGTGAGTCATGGAGCTGTGTGCATTTGAAGCATGGCTAAAAAAGCATGCATGTGTTTGTGTGCTCACTTAACCTTTCCTGGATAAATAAAGATTAAAAATAAAAGTAAGGGATAGACACAGAGGAGATAGAAGAGTTGTTCACCTCCTGTCCTTTCCTTTGCTACAGTGGAAGTTTAGTAGCTTAGAGCTTAGTGTGAACTCTTGACCATCTTCTCCTTTGCAGATAGCATATCTTCAGGGGTACATACTTGGGTCAGCAAGGAGTCAGCTCAAAGCAGACTGTCTGAGTAGAGCTTTTTTTCCCCCCACACTCAACCACTGCCCTGCCGACGTCATGTCTTATCTGGAATAGCACATGGCTGCATAGAGTCTAGTGTCTTGCTCTGGTCTATTTACCTGCTAAGCTATTAATGAGACTTCTCCCCAATGGTTTGTGCCAACTGTTGTGTGCATATGTGTGCAGAAGGAATGCAACCAAACCAGGGTGATGCTGTGAATGTTTATTTCAGAGAGGGGGGAAGCACAGAAGTGAAAATAGTTCAGGGACTGTGGTGAGGTGGATTATTGGGTGGTTAAAGGTTCTCTCCATTATGTGCTAGGTCAAGTGAGCAAAGCGGCACTGAGCAGGAGGAGCAGAGGAGGAGAGGTAAAAGGCGAGAAAAAGAGGAGTGAGGAGTTGAAAGAAAATGATATGTTAACCAGGGCTTCTTTGTGAAGATTGTCTGCTCCTGCTGCGCTGTGGTGTCTTTTCTCCATAATTACTCTGGCCTTTTTGTGGTCAGCTGACTACACATTTTTCTGGTTATACTGCTTCCGAAACTGTGTTTAGACACTGTTGTTTAAATGAGTTTATGAAAGGGAAATGCATCATTTTGATGTGATTTTATAAACAGGCTTCATCCACTAGTGGGTAGTTAAGTAAATAAAGCACGTTTCCCTGTTTCCCTTGACTTTGTACATATTTTGTTTGTAGATAATATGTTGCTTTCTACAGGCTGGGATTATAGACTACACACTGCACCAGCTCAACTGTGTAGAAAACAGTGTTAATATGACAAGCAAATGGAATAATTATAGGTCATAAGCCTCTGTAAATGTTTGGAACTCAAAAATCTGCTTAAATATGAGGAAATGCAAACAAGGGCTTTTTTAAATGTGCTACAAGTTCCATATAATATTGCAAATTCCCCTACCAAACCCCTGCAGTCAGCCTGTCTTATAGAAGCCATATTAGATATGTAGGCTCATAATTATTTTGTATGTTTTGTGAGTGTGCACCTCAAGGGCAGGATGTGGTGAGTGGAACAAATACTCCTGCGTCAAGTCCTGAAGCTTGTTGTTTGACTGCAGGCTTGTGGCTTTGATGTATTTAATTTCATTCAGTGTGTGCTTGTGTGTGTGACTGCTTTCACAGGCCTTCTCTGGAAACTCCAACTCGGAGAGTGCGGTTCGGCATGAGCTGCAGCAGGGAATCGTGGCTCGCTTCTTGAGGCTCGTCCCTCTGGACTGGAGCGAGGAAGGACGAATTGGACTTCGCATAGAAGTCTATGGCTGCTCTTATTGTGAGTGTACATACACGGACAGAGGATATACACACACAGTGCACACACGGTTCTGTTCTTCCTCCCTTTGCACAATCGCACACCTGTAACACCGGTAACCTTTACACATTATTAAAAAGAGTAAATCAAAATACAGTGTGCTTCATTTGCATATTAATAGCTTTGCACTCACTGGACGGCTTATGTCAAGGAGGAGTTGATTATATTAGCTTCTACATGAAAATTCATTGCAGTGTCTTTAAGTACTTTTCCTTTAGTATTGAAGGTATATTTGTAACTGTGCATACAATATACAGGTGTGTACATGTGTTTTCAGTTGGTCTTAATGCTGCAGGAAGCCATCATAGACTTTTCTATTTGTATCCATTGGACATGGTTTACCAGGCACATCCCTTCATTATGTGATAATTCTGTACAGGAATCAAAATACCTGCTCGGAAATGTACTCATACACTTAAGACACATGCAGAGCACAGCACAAGACTAACAAAAACACAGATGCACACTCACACACTGTCTTTTGCTTTCGACAAATGTATCAACCGGGGAACTGACTCTCTTGCAGCCTCTTTGCTCTCATCCTATTAAAGGCTGCCAAATTGATTTCGATAACAATTTTCAATTAAGGTTCTGCATAAATTACTGTTATAAGTGACACACGTTCATATTTCATTTAGCAGATGCGATTACACTGTGTGCGGATAGGTCCACCAGTGTGTGTCTGTGTGTGTAAATACAAGGGCATACGTTGCATTCCAGTCAGTCCTCAGCCCTTTGATTGTGTTCCCTTTGTTTCATTTCCTTTCAGTGGTCACAGAAAAGTGACAACAGTGACAAGGGTGACAAGAGTTGGCACACACACACACACACCAACCATGCCCACGAATGCACAACCTCTATGCACATATACACACACAGAACAAGAACACTACAGGTTTCAGACTCGCACGTATGCCCTAAAAGAAAAATGTTACTGTACGTAATAAAACTTTAAATTAGAAAGTTTACAATGTCATTACATTTCCAAACCCATTTGGCCATAAGTCACTGGATTCAGTTTTTATTTGTGTATTAAAGTTTCACCATAATATTTTATTAAGTGTTTGCCATCTCTATAAGCAGAGAAAATATTTTTTACAGACCTCCAAGATTCTAGAATAAGGCAACTATGAATAGTCCAAAGGCAGGGACTTCAATGCAGGTTACATTCAGTACAAGGCCTGTTGGATTAATTTCATAACGAGTGATGTGCACTTTTCCCAAATACAAAGTATGCTATTTCAGTAATATGAAACAAAGATTGTTTTTGTACTTCACAAAAAGGAAAATTGGAACACTTAACATACAACAGTGGAACCTGCTGTCATAGATAAACAGAGTAATGTACAGTACCTGCCATATAAACCACATACAGTCACAGAAAAAGTTATTAGACCATCAAAAGTCATCGAAAACAATGGTTATGCAATCAAGTAGTAACTTCTGTGTGTATCATGTGACTAAACAGACAGAAAAGAAAACATGGAGTGCCTAAAGACACCGTTTTTGTCAGTACAACGCCATAACTACATACTATAACACATAAGAACTTATGTGATTTTGGTTATTATTATAAAAATCATGAAAAATGGATAGATATCAGCACTGAAATTAAACTCCTATGAGCTATTTTTTTTGTTATCATTATATTTGTCCAAACAAATGTACCTTTAGTTGTATCAGGCATTGAAATGAACAAAAAATTAAAGAAAACATAGGGTGGTCTAATAATTTTTTGAGTAACTATCACTGCAGGAACTATTTCATTTTAATCACTGACCAAACCCAGTTGCCGGTTAACATTGCTACTGACAGGCTAAATTTTAAAGTAAGATAGACTAGGCTATATTAGACTTATTATTGGATTTGTTGGATATTTTGTTAGATTTGGATTTGTTTGCTCTGCACGTCCTCCCCTGACCTGTCAGTTGTCTTCCAGAAGGATGTCAGGTATTATTTATGTATAATAGATGTTTCCACAATATCTATTGGATCTTATCACTGCCCGAGTCTGTCAGAGGTTTGTGCATTAAGAGTGACACCTGTTTAGCTTACTATTAGCTTTTCAAGATTTTTTCCCATCTCAAACGATACCCAGTGGGCTTTTTTCACAGAAGACATGTTATAGAAGAAACCGCAGAGGTGTAAATAACACCACTGACTGAATGAATGACATTAGCATACACAGTAGGGTGGCTCTTGCCTGTGCTTTGATCAGGTAATTGGGAAACTTGCATAGAAAATAAAATAAAGAAATATTTCAGCATTTTTTTTCCCCCCAATGACTGTTTACTTTCTTTCAATGGCGGATAATTCGGTAGACAGTTTCTGAGATAAACAAGAATAATTAATAGAACATCAATTTTTCAGCTCAGGCTGCTTCTCTGACAGATATGAATGTGATCCACCACACCTTGACATCTGTCAGATGAGACTTTTAATAAATACACAATCGGTGAACACAGTTACCACTCGGATATCGGTGATCACAACCATAAGGAGACACGTTTACACAAGCTCAGCTGCACACATGTACACTTACCTCCACTGCATCATCCTTCAGAGCTGTCTGTCAGCTGTGTTTTCAAGCCCGTAGTGCTTTCTGATGATTACACTGTCACTGCTTCTATCTTCGACATTCAATCAGAAAATGAGAAATCATATATTTGTCTGTTCATCTATCCATCCTTCACTCTCCAACTCTCCACCGCCTAGCTGGAATCAACTCTTCCTAAATGTTTTTCTGCTTCCCAATCCAAAGATGAGAGAAGCACAGCGTTGGGCAAGGACAAAAGAAGGGACTGAAAAAGGGGGAAAAAACAATAGAGAAGTAGTAGGAGGAGGAGAAGGAGGCAGATAAATATAGATGTTATGTTCCCAGTATAATCACCAAATATGCTGGTTGTAAATGATAATTCTGGGTTTTGAAAATGTATGATAATTAAATGCAATACCATATTATGACTCATCTAGGACTGTGCAATGAAAGACTGCGCTTGTATATGAGTGTGCCAGAGCTAGAGGCTATAAAGGAGTCGTGATCCACCGTGCTGTGGAATTTACATGCTTATTTCCATTTTGATTAACACAGGATCAACAGAAAATCAATTATTTCATAGATGAGTAAGGAAATAGTAGAGCGGGAGTGCGCTAGAGAAAAGAGAGTCAGACAGAAACAGAGACTACAAATTTGATTTTCTGTACCACTGCGAGCCCACTCAGACAAGTAGAATTTCAAAGAAACACATGCATATCTTGACTGCAGCATGTGGTCTGTTTGTGCCAACAGCACACTGAATCTGGTGTCAAGATGTGGTATCCGCACCATCATCTGCTGAATCTAACAAAAATCAGAAACAAAGATGAACTTATCACCAGCTTTAAGAGTATCACTGAAGTCTTCAGGCTCAGGCATGTAGATAGTACACAAACAGATGAATATGTAAGTAACACTGAATTTTACCCCAAAAATCAAGTCTTCAGAACTTTTTTTTAGATGCTTTTTTTTTTTCATCAATGTCATAAGTAAATTCTATGTGGTTGTTATCATACAACGAATGATGGGTGGTGCAGAGGTTAGCATTAACACCTCACAGTAAGAAGATCCTGGGTTCAATTCCATTACCATCCTTCATGGAAGTCTGTCAAAAGTTTAAAAGTTCCCCCATGTCTGTGTGGGTTCTCTTGGTTAGCCCTTCTCAAATGAGGGTATGTGTACCCCCAGGGGTACTTGGAAGAAGCCCAGGGGGTACTTGAAAATTTTGGGGGAAAAATAGATTAAATAAGTCATCATGTATTGAATACAAAATAAATAGTGAGAATTAATGCCAATATAATATAAAACACAATAAATGCATTCATACAATAAAATTGACACTCCTTATTTTTATTTTTTATATTGTTGTTGTCTGTCATCTTGTTTAAGCTTTGGTAACATTTGAAGAACATTTCTATTTTTTATTATTCAATATGCGTTTATTTGAGTAATTGAGTAATATTTTTTTGTTGATGAAAGGTTCATTTATTCATTAATGATCAATTTATTTATATTCTTATCAATAAAAGGGCATTTTTCAGGTTGTATTTTACACACATTTGTTCAGAAAGATTTCTTTTTTAATATATCAAGTAAAATATATGTTATTTGTTTACAAAGTTTGGCACAGGAACACATTTTGCCTCACTTTTTCAATCAAAAATGCTGCAGTGAGACTAGTGGGTACTTGGCTAAAAATATATATTTGAGGCGGTACTTCATTGTAAAAACTTTGAGAACCACTGCTCTAGGGGTACTTCCTCCCACTATCCAAAGACTCAATCACCTGAAGGATTGAATGGGTGTTTGTCTACATAAGAATTGATAATCTTTACTTTTCACTCTATATCAAAATACTGGAAGGTCTCAGAGCATCTGTGTATGTGTATCTGCACAGTTCTGAGAAATAGAAATGTTTTTGAGTGGCCAATTTTGTACTTACAGTTGAAGAATAGTCCCATCCTCTCATTAGATATCTTGGCAAGTTGATAGGACCATTTTGGGAGATGTTAGTAATGTTTGGAAAACAATAGCCTTTATAATCATGCTGCTCAATTGACTGGAAGTGCAGGACCACGCTGCATGACAGGAAATGAAGTGTAAAACACAAACAACACATTTACTAAGTTCAGTCCCTAGATTTTGGTATTCATATGAGGTCACGGGTCAATGTGCTAGTATATTCTATATTATGTGGACATGTAACACACATCGAGCTTGAACCTCAACATTAAACTCATCATTAGATGAATATGCAGGAACACACTACACACTGCAGATAGGAGTAGTGGACCGTGGTAAACCGCAAATGGATTAAAATTGGCAGGTTTTAATGTAATAATCCCATAATTGTAATAACTTTTCCACAAATGTAATAATAGTTGCCTACCACAAATGTAATACCTAATTTCCCACAAATGTGAAAATTATTACTTTTGTGGGGATTTATTATATTTGTAGAATGGTAAAAATCTTCAGTTTCCAAAATTGTAATAACTTGCCACAAATGTAATAAATTAGTACATCACATACATTTAAGTAACACATGCATGAATATTCATTCATATTTTTTTGTCTTCCCATTTAGTCTTGGTCTTTGGATACTTGCACTTTATTTATTCTTATCCTTTGTATAGTTGATAAATGTTGCAGTTTCACCACGTTACTAATTCAGATTAAAGTTGCAAATACAAGTGGAGGAACAAAATAGAATGGACAAAAATGTTGTAAAGGTTTTATTATAAAAGCTTCAGTATGAACTGGATGTTATTTATTCTCTTTAAGTTTAGAAGAAGCCCATGTTTGGCCCATGTAAATAAAATGTCTGGATATGATTATGAGAACAATGGAGAGGAGAGGAGTACATTGTGGGAAAATGAGCTATTACATTTGTGGTAGGTGACTGTACTTATATTTATGGGAAAGTTATTACATTTGTGGGATTATTACTAGTGCTGGGTAAATTAACGCATTATTAACGTGTTAACACATTCATTAAATAATACCGATAATTATTTTATTGCCGTTAATGGAATTTTATTATAACTCACTTTATTTTGAAAGTGTCTTGCTCTCTTGCTGTGAATACAGGCAGTCCTCGGGTTACGAACGAGTTCCGTTCCTACGCAGGCGGCGTAACCCGAATTTGCACGTAAGTCGGATTTTACCTTGAAATACCCCCCGGCTTTACCGATGTTCGTCGGCGTCTCACCTTTCTCCGACCTTTTGATGATATCCGGCTTCTTCGTCTCCATCGTAATGGCTTTTCTCTTGGCTGGACCGGCATCGCCAGAAGATCCTGCCTTCTTTTTTGGGGCCA
>JAPTGZ010000014.1:28258008-28272601 GCA_029814645.1 Fowleria isostigma | reverse complement strand
CCCCCCCCCACAAAAAAAAAAAAAAAAAGTTACTATAAAAAGATAGTATATTATTTTAAAAAAGCACAACAATTAAACTGCCAATAAAAGTAAATTAAAAATACATTAAAGAGTGGGGACACATCAAATTGGCATATATACACAAAAATCTTTGTTTTTATTACAGTATAAGGAAACTAATCCATACTTTGAAATTCACACCAGACATAGTTCTGGCCATTCTATACTTATTTTAAAGCTAAGACTTTGTGGGGACACATTTTTCGTCCCCAGAAATTTTTGTGTCCCCAGGAGGAAACTGTGTTTTCAAAGCCATGTCCCCACAATGTGTAGTTTTACAAACACACACACACCATGGTTTCCGGTTGTTGCTATGTTTCTTCTTCTTCATTTTTGTTGTTAGATGTTTGTTTCGTCATTTTGTTCCATCATTTTTGTGGATTTGAGGTCTAGATTCTAGATCGCTGGTGGAACAGAATGGTTATATGTGTGCTGTGCTGTGTTGAGATTATCGGTGCATACCACACACATAGCAATCAAAGCTGTTCAATGCCTGATTTTTTTTAATCTTCATGTGTGGGATCTTGAACAGATAAAAAAAACAGCCTCTTCATATTCAGAAAATCCTTACCCCACTTTAGAAGGAAGGATGTTAATCTCACAAGTGTTGTGTCTTTTTGGCTTGTGTATGAGCCAAATTCTGAACATGTGTAAGCAACCACAAAAACAAAACTAACCCTTTTAATGAACAGTGTAGCACCCATTAGATCTTGACTCAGAAACAATAATCTTGGGTACTTCACAACAAATAAACAGACTTAACCCCTTCTAGCAACAACTAACGTCATACCGCCTTATAGTGACCAAAAAACTAATACTGAAGTTTTGGAAAGATGAAAAGGGTTCATCACTGACATTGTGGATTCAGGAAAGGTCAGAAATTTTTTATTTGGAAAGGATTTGCTTTATTTTGAAGGATAAATTATATGAGTTTGAAAGGATTCGGATGTCATTTGAGGTCTATCTCAATAACCAGTAAAGAAGGGCTGCTTAGAGGGTGTTGAGATGGGGTGAGCTGGGTGGATGTTGTTTTGTTTGTCTACTTGTGTTGATTTTGATTTTTTTTTTTTCTTTTTTTACTGTTGTTTGGGCACTGTTGATAATAAAGTTAAAGAGACAAACCAAACAGCCAAAAAAAGAAAGAAATGTCTAGAAGAATGACTATAGCGATGTAATTTGAGCTCTTAATAAAAAAAAAAAAAATTGAATCAGAGAAAAAAAAAATTGTAGCAGTAAGATATTTCTGTTCAGCTGAAAGTAATATCAGTGATTAAAGTAGAGCTGGGCAATATGGCCAAGAATGCAGCATTTTTTCTATTTGTAATTTGATAATGCTGGAATTTGGAAGGATCTCCTGGTAATGTTTGAAAGCTGAAAAAAGAGGTTTAGCTGTATTAACTCAACTTTAGAATTCAGAGTTTTTTTTTCCCTAATTCTATTGTTTTATATCTTATTTTGTAGTTGAGAGTTTACATGTTTTACATCCCCATGCACATTTAACATTTTACAATATTGTTTTTTTTTATATATATTATATACAATATATACAAAGCAATGTACTTGTACATCCATTTACCTGTGTACATTGCAAGTGGTTTCACTTCTTATTTTCTAATCCTCCTTAAAAGCAACAGTAGTATAGGAGCTAAACAACAGTGGGTGTCACATTTTGTTCCCCTTTAGTGGTTTACAGCATTTCTCCAATTTGTCATGTTACAGTCTCAATGCAAATGTGAGTTTCTCCATCTGATAAATTTCTTTAACAAGTTCTATCCAATCCTCTTATGTGGGCAATTTGTCATTCATCCATTTTCTAGTGATTACTTTCTTGCTGAGAATTCAGAGGTTTTTTTAAACACTATTTTTATGACTATTTTGGTATACTTCTGAGGCACACTTGAAATCTGATGACACTGGGGAGATTGGAGGCAAACTGCAGGCAGGATGGAACAGGTGGAAAAAAGTGTCAGAAGTGATGTGTGACAAAAAAGCATCTGCAAAAGTTAAAGGAACAGTGCACAGGGTGGTAGCGATGTTGTACAGTTTAGAGATGACTGCACTGCAGAAAAGACAGGAGACAGAGCTGGAGGGGGCAGAGGTAAAGATGTGGAGATTTTCTTTGTTTGTGACATGAATGGACAGGATCAGAGGGACAGCTCAGGTTGGATGTTTTGGAAACAAAGGGAGAGAGGCCAAATGGAGATGATCCACACATGTACAAAGGAGGGAGAGTGAATACATTGGTTGAAGGAGGATGAAGATGGAGCTACCAGACAAGGAGGCAAAGAGGAAGACCAAAGAGAAGATTTATGGATGTGGTGAAGGAGGACATGCAGGCAGCTGGTGTGCAAGAGGAAGATGTAGGAGTTCGGATCAGATGGAAGCAGATAATTTCCTGTAGCAACCCCTAAAGGCAGCGCTCAAGAGTAGCAGCACTAGTAGTAGTAGTAGACTTCAAATCTGATGGCTCCTTTTTTTTTTTTTTTTTAACCATATAAAGTAATTCAAGTGACTCAAAATCACAGAAGCAGCAAGTCACTAAAAGCAAGGAAAAGACAAAATAAAATCCGAACATTTTACTACAAACATTTACCTCCCAGTGTGGCATTGTCTTGATTGATTGGTTTATTTGGAGCTTGTGCACTCTATGTACAGTGTTGTTTCTATTCACAATAACAGAAATAACGTAACATCCACATATTATATACATCTCATTATGTGTGTGCAAATACATACAAAAACATAAACATATATAATAATCCACAATTTATATACACCCGTAGTGGCCCAAAAGGAAGTGAGAGAAAATAAAGCTCATTTACTCCCACCTCTAGTTTCACTACTTAAACTTATATAGTTGCAATTATATCAGAGAAATGTGTTGTAAACATTCATTAGTACACCAAGCTAACTGTAACACAACACAACACACAAATTTACCTAATAAAAGGAAAAATACTAATAAAACATAAGAGATTGTAGACACCAAGATTGTCTACTACACATACTGATATGCTATACATATCAGTATTGTACACAATATACATAAACATATAGAACAATTCACAATTAATATACATCCCTAGTAGCTCAAAAGCGAGTGAGGAAAAAGTAAAATTAATTTACTCCCACCCCTAGTTTTACTACTTAAACTTGAACTTGCATGATTGAAATTATGTCAGAGAAATTAGTTGTAAACATGCTTTGGTTCACCAAAACTAACTTGGTGTGATCAGCTGTTATGTCTGTCTAAGAGAGGAAATGTCCAAAGCTTATCATCATTGGCATAAAAGTCTTTGTAATCCCATGTTGAGCCCGTCCACAAAATATCCAACAGTAACCATAATTAAGATGTGAGCATTACATTCTATACTCAAAATATTGTGTTTACCTCCTGCACATAAAGCTGACATGTTGCTTAGATTCACCATTAAGGTACAAAATTAAGAGTCATGAACATTTTTAGTCTGTCTTCATTGTGTGTTTGTTCATCTCTCTTCCTCCCCACTCTTATCTCTCACCACCCACTCCCCACTCCAAACCCACATATTTCCTCCCTCTCTTTCCCTTTCTTTAGACATACTTATTTATTCTGTCCACTGCTGCTTTAATAGGCCATTATGCCCAGGGGTAGGGATTATTACAGAGTTACCCTCCAGGCTAATTGGGCTTGAGCCTGCGATTACATCAGTATTACTAGAATACAAAGACACGAAAACACACTCTCACACACACAAACCCATGCTCCCTCCTTTGACTTTCTTATTACTATCTCTTAAGAAAGAAAGCCACACCAGTTTCTTGCTTTAATGACACAGTGGGAGATCAGTAGGCTTATAGACTCCATAATGAAATGCTTAGTCCTTCTTAATGGCAGATATTCTTGGGAGACATATGCACATGTGCACATACTACCAAACAGAGAGATAAAGGAAAGGTTGTTGCAGAGAGTGTGCAATCTACTTTCTCTCCCAGTGGGGATAATTTGTTTATGAAGCTGTTTAGCGACAGTGTAGTCATACATATAATCAGGCGTTTACCAGAAGGTGCAATCACACACACATAATTCACAGATCAGTTCTTGTGTGACTTATAACAAGGTTGACACACTGTGTGTCTGGAGCAGAAAATAATAGTTGTAGAAAATGGAATCACTGTGGGGTTAATTGTTCTTCAATAGGGGGAAGCCGGAAAAGTGGCAACACAATAAAAATTAAATAACATGTTTAATAAATGATGTCCAGGGCATTGAACACATCACAATAAAGCATGAAGAGGAGATAATTTTCAGCTCATTCAGTTCATTCTTACATCTTAAGGAATGTGCAGAATAAATCCATTTTAGTGAGACCGCTCGTCAAGGGACTGACCATTCATAGCAAATGATTGTAGATAGTTTTCACTCTTTGAGAAACTGGAAAAAATAGCAGCTACAAGAATTCCGCCGGGAGACTATTACACCTTTTCTTCTCTTTGTTAAAACCATCATACCAGGAGGTCTCACCAAACGGCACATTTTGTGTCATTGTTTTTCTGTTTTTGATTTTAGATCTTCAGAAAGATACTGAAATGAGCCACTGTCAATACAAAAACCATGTCTTCACAGATGCATGGTCTCGTATGTGTGTGTTTGTATTTATGAGAGAGCAGGAACAGGCCCCGAGGCAGGCTTTGACCTGCAGAAACATTCCCCTCTCTCCTTTGAGAAAACTCCTGTTAAATCGAAGTTCCTCCTTTCAAGCAGAAAGACAGAGGATGAAACTAAAGAGGGTGATGAGCCCTTGGAGAGAGCAATCTAGATTAGACTGTGGGTGTCTACTTAATGGCATGTGTGTGTTGTGTGAGTGGTAGTCGAGGGCACTTAGCTGATTCCTGCTTGGGTGTCTAATCTAACCTTCCTTTTACTTACTCATTAACTCACAGTTGTATCCATCTTGGGAAAGTATGCAACAAGACCAAAGCAGGTTTAGATATGCCAAAATAAAAAAATAAAAAAAGACCCAAAAAAAATCAGCCCTCACTTTTTATATTACTAGCCATGAATTGTCCAATTTTGCCATAAACAAGGTCTGTACAAAAAGCTGAAGTAGACAAATAGTAAGGGAAAGTTATGAAAATCTACCAACTAAATCATTATGAAACAATTTCTTTACCAATATGTTTGTATAGGTGTGTAATAACATGTCTTGAACTTCAACTCTCATGGGAAACCCTGAAAAAAAACCTGCTCAAAGTTAGGGCTCCTATAAATAATTGTCAATAAATAATATATTTTATTTTGTTTAGAATTTAAGTTTTTATTAGAGTTTTTACTTGGTACAGGACAATCATAAAATGTAACTTCATGTTATCTAGCAGTTGCACAGTTTATTCTGAGCCAAGCATCGACAAAAGGCAAACTTAGCAAATATAGTGACTCCATAAGCTTCATAATCAGTCGCGCATTTAGAAGAAATACTGTGATTTCAGCATCAAAGTTCATTTTTTTTATTGAATATTTTCAAAATTGTAACAGTCCAGCACAATACATATACAGGTTGTATGAAATATGAGGCAAATCTAAGATATGTCCACAGCAATGAGCTTAAAGTCCTTATTAGATCTATTTCAGGCATTTGCTCTCTGAGTTCCCAGATACTCCAACACTTTGCCAAACTTTGCTGTCAACCTTCTGTCCCTTCTGATTGTTAATATAAAATCTTAGTCTTTCCATAGAAATACAGTCTAATATCAAAGACTTCCACAGATGTATTGAAGGAAGTTCTCTCCCTACCCATTTGGTCATAACAACTTTTCATCTCAGCATAAGTAAAACATTAACAGTGTTCTTATGTGTAATTCAATAATTCAGGGATATATCTCAATAGACACAACTGAAGTGGGTGTTATTAGCAAAGTGGAAACTTGAAACATAAGTTTCGGTATAGTAAACAGTAACAACAATGGATGACATGCAGGTGATGCTGTACTTGTTGCTCAGTCTGTGGCTTTTTGTCACAGAAAAGGTAACAGGAGAGCCATAATGGGACACATGTGGAGATAAAATACACAGCCAAAAAAGAAAGTGAAAGTTATGAAAGCCAATGCGAAAGTACGAAGCTAAACACCTGCAGATAAAAGCTGATAAGAAATAACGCCTAATGATAAGCTAATGCCTATAGATGTGTTATTGAATGGTCTATGTGGACCTAGCCATGAGTAAAATGATACAGAATGATATAGAGGCTATGTGGAGATCTTCTGTTATCATTCTTGTTGGCATATGATGTTCACAAAAAAAACGTACTTGTACCAGATACAAGGTACAGTGGAAAAGCGCAAATATTGCGCCGAGTTGTGCCGAGTCATGCTGGAAAGGTCCGTGGAAAATGGGCATTTTTTGTCACATAAATTCACTGTTATATTGTTATCTTCATTGTATATGCTGGCTCAGTCCATATCTCTGCAACACAATACAATTGTACAGCTTTGATTTAACACCTCTAATGAATGAATGAATGAATGAGGCTTTATTGTCATTGCACATGTTACAGAGCAACAGAGCAACGAGATTCAAAACAGTACACTCCAAGAACATATGGACCATAACAATCACGGGGGGAATACAGGATGTGTACTGACCAGTTCGAGATAAGGGAAGTAAAAAGAACACGAGGGTCATTAAGCTGAAAAAAAAGATAGACATACATATATATATATTTACATATATATATATATATACATATATATAAACATCTCATTAAGCATAAGCACAGTAAATGGATGGGAGGAGGGCAGTAAGGGGCAGTTCACATTGGTCAATCCTGCAAGGTTTGCCACGCGGCCGTTCCAAGGCGCCAGCGAATGCAACTACCAGTTTGTCCACGTGAGGGCGCACAGGATAAGGCCATTTGAGGACGAGGAGGAGGGGTGTGTGTATTTGTGCGTGTGTTTTGTCCATGCAGTTCATGTGAAAGCGTATGTGAACATGAGTCGACATTCCGTCACAGAAAGAGTCCAAACTGTCCGTAGCAGGTGCCAGTGAAGTTATCAGTTCGATTTACATAAAACTAGGCAATGTTTTGAGGACTTAGCCTTGAGCCAAGTACACAGTGCCCAAAGAAAAAATTTAAACAATTTTGTGAGACTGGTCCAAAGTCCAATTCAATATCCAAATTAAGGAAACTCACAATTTGGTAATATTTTAGTATTTTTTATTCATTCCCGTTCCAGGAGAGCCCCAACCGTATCCAGTTTCGAGTCCATCTTCCAAAAGAGTTCAAAGATTGTAATCAGCTTATGATCTAGCTTGGCATTCTGGTGTGGACCACCCTTGCTAGACCATCCATTTTGGTCGTAGACGTTGTCTCAAACCCCAAAAAAGATGCCAACACCTTCCTGATCGTGTGATAAATCAGAAAACTGCCACCGCCAATCAGCAGAAAACCGGTTATTATAAAACCAAAAATCCAAACATCTTTGATGTCTTTGACCATCAGAGTGGACAAACACACAGGACTCCACTTCCCCCATGAATCTTGTGCGTAACCCACCAGGTGAGTCTCCCGTGGACAACCAGGCATGCCAATTACCTGCTTCTTTGTTGAAAAAATTTGATCAAATGCGTTGAGAGAAAAGCTGATCAGATCCATTTTTGCTTCGGTTTCATGTATAGAAAGAACTGAAGCCAGGGAGAGATGACACAAACACGGCAGCAGGTAGGGAGGGAGGAGATACGGAGAAGGTCACAGAGCGAAGCAAAAACATATCCTTCCTCGAAGAAAGCAAAGATTAATGATATGTTTACATCATTTTTGGTGGGATCTATAAAATTTTATCTTATCTTTTGAACAATTTACAATAGGAATATCTCACATAGCACAACACTGTTACTGAACTGTGTTGCTGTCAATCATTTCAACAGAAAAAAATCTATATGATCTAAATCAGGGGTGTCGAACTGAGGATCTCGAGGGCCGGTGTCTTGCATGTTTTAGATATTGCCCTCTTCAGTCACATCATTATCAGGCTTCTGCAGAGCTGGAGGATGAACTGATCATTTATTGAACCAGGTGTGCTGGAAGAGAGACATATCTAAAGCTTGCAGGATACCAGCCCTCAAGGACTGGATCTCGACACCTGTGATCTAAATTTTTGCCGTCTTTTGTATTACAGTTCAATTCCCTTACGTGACTTCAGTTGTAATGTTTTAAGGTCCCCTGTTACATGTATTTCATTACTTTTGTAGTAATGTCTGAAGTTCTACCATGGACTCTGTGACATTATTTGTGGAAAAAATGCCTTGGTTAAATTTCCATCCATTCTAAGGTGATATAGAAAGCATTCAGTAAGACTCAGCTTGATTTGTGCCAGTTCTCATGAATATTCAACATGCTAATCTGCTTGACTCTGATTGGCTAACAACTAGCCAATGTACATAACACTTCCTTTAGTTGACAATAGTGTTTTACTTACAGTCTAAGCAAAGCAGTCAAAATTTCCCATGATGGTACTGCTCCAGTCTTTAACAGTAACCTTATTGTGAAGCATCTGCATTGTTGAAGTTCTGTTTGATCATGGCATACAAGAACATTGACGTTCAGCCATCCTTGCTGTATGCAAAAAATGTCACTGAGCTAGACAAATTATGTGGGCGTGGTCTCACCTGGGCGAGCTCATGAATTGTAATGAGCTCAGGCAGTAACACATCAGACTGACAAGCTTTTCCAATTGACCTGATTTCTCTACCTATTTCTTTTCAGTGTCAATAGCAAACAGAGGAGGCAACAATTCATATTCACATTCACTACATAACACAAACAGCTATGGACCTAACATATTTCAAAAGTACAAGTAAAATCAATTTTGTTTGGCAGGGTACCTTTAATACATTCATCACAATCATTTCAAAACTGCAATTTATGTAAGTACAGCTTTAAAAAAGGCAATGTTTGTCGGACAATTTCAGTCCTTTCACCTGCTTTGCTCTCTCGCTTACATTCATCTTATTTCTGTATGTTGACAAATTCAGTGGGTCGAAGGAAATGTGGCATCCAGCAAAATCAGTCAGGGATGAGGATCATAGCAAATCAGGACAACACAACAGGCAACTTACTTGATTTCGTCCACCAAAGCGAAAAATATTGTGCCACATTAATACTGTGTTTGTGTAGATGTGGGTTTGTTTTCATGCATGTATGTGTTCACACCCATCAGCTCAGCCAGAAGTAATAACATCAGTCCCGTTGAGATGCAGAATTCCTATCGCTCACACACACACACACACACACACACACACACACACACACACACACACACACACACACACACACACACACACACAGCAGGTTATTTGAACAGTCCAAATAGGAAGTATAAGGCATTACAATAATGGAAAGGCCCGAGGCACAGATTTGAGGGGAAAAAACACACTACAGCTACCCTCGATTATAATGTTATATTGTTTCATTCCCCTTGAGTGTGTGTGTACCTCTGTGCACTTGTGTTTGTCTGTATGTGTGCGTAGGTAAGGCTTAATGTGTCATATTGTCAGGCTTTGTGTGGCTGGCATATTGCCATCTGTGAGGACGTGCAGTGCTCTTAAAGCTACCTCACAACCGAATATTTAGAAGAAGATACGAGAGGATAAATTCCTGGATGCCAGAGGGGCCCATAAATTTATCACAGACAAAATTCATTTATACTGTACATATAGGATCAATATGTAATAGAAACAGGGTGAAACAGAAGGAGAGGAGACGGGGGGGAGACGATGAGTATGAAAGAGGAAGGAAGAGAAAACAGAGAGAGGAAGGAGTCTAATATTACAAAAACTACAAACACTTCAGGGATTTGTTGCACTCTTTCTCATGGACATAAAACATAAAAACAAGTGTTCAGGAACATTAATATTTGTTTTCTCCCTATGGGTAATGTGATAATAACATAATTGTTGTTTATTAGCTTCAGATCAGTGTAATCAGTTTCAACCACCGAGACTTTAATAAGTATTCACCTAACCACCTTCTATCTGCTGTTTATTAACTCCCAGCTCGATTTCCCCTTTTACTGTATCTGAGGAACTCATCATTAACTGAGCCCAAGTTACTGTTTCAAGGTGTATTAAGAAGTTTATGAAGTAGGTGCTATCTCACTAGTTTTAGTAAGGAGCCTATAAGCTACTTCTTTATCTCATACTCTTTATAGTATTCATTTAATAAGGATTTAAATATTTAACATGCTATAGTGACTCCACTTTATATGGTCTTGCACAAAATAGAATATTATTCCATCAAAAATGTCTTAAAGAGCCTACAGTCACAGAAAAAAAAAATATTAGACCATCAAAAATCATCAAAAACAATGGTTATGCAATCAAGTACTAACTCTTGTGTGTATTATGTGATTAAAACAGACAGAAAAGAAAACATGGAACACCTAAAAGCACTGTTTTTGTCTTCACAATGCCATAGATATTGATGTAAGAACTTATGTGATTTTGGTTATTATCAAGAAAACCAGGGACACTGACTAGATATCAGTTCTGAAATTAAACTCTTACGAGCTATTTTTTTTTTTATTATTATTATTATCAGTATATTTGTCCAAACAAATGCACCTTTAATTGTACCAGGCAATAAAATGAACAAAAAATTGTTGAAAACATAGGATGGTTTAATATTTTTTTTTCTGCGACTGTATGCGAACATGTAAACATTCACTCAATACATTCTTTTTCACTTAAAGCTATTATGTAGTTCTTATCTTCTTTCCAGTTTAAAATCACTACAACAAGACTGAACTCAGCATGAACCCATTTCTCTCCTTCTCTTCACCTTGTACTCTGTTGATACTAGAGTGTCATCATGAATTATTATTTTTGCTTCATTTTGTGGAAAGAAAAGATCACATATTATTTGTTTCACCTTACCCTGGCTTTCCCCTCACTCTTAAAATGAGATCAGTCTGATGCCATCATCTGTTTTCTATCATTGGTCTCCACAGCAAATATAGCTAAAATCAATAGAAATACAATGCCTGCACACTTACCCAGAGACGGATGACCACAAACACATAAGACATCTCTCTGAACTCAGCAGAATCAGTGGGTCTCTGTCGGTCTGAAGCGTGACAGCCTTGAATATGGGGTTTGCTGTTTGTGCCCAGGCTTTCTGGCTCAATCATACATCTGCAGCAAGACATATTTGATGTCAAATACCCATTTTAGTGAGTGGCATTATGGTTCTGAATGGGTACGTTGGGTTAGTGCCCCCTTCAGGATTTCATTTTTAATAAGGCCTTTCAACACAAAGGTTTTAGTCATTAATGCTAAAGACTCTCAACTATAACTACGGTGGAGTGTAAAATAAATCTTTAAAATAAGATATGGATTGAAATGGATTGTTTTCACTATTAGTTCAAATCATTTTTTTTCTTATTTAAAAAAAAAAACCCAGATGATTACTTGTGGTTTTAAACTATTGATGATCAAAACATGTGAAATACTTAAAGCAGAGCAAGGAAATCTTGAAGAACAACATTTAACACACAATGATGAATGTGTGGTTGACATTGAAATTAAAGAATGGAACTAATTACATAGCAACCCTGAAATAAAAGTTTTTTAGCTGACAGTGTAAACAAAATAGAAGCTAAAAACAAAGAGAAGTCTGTGTTACCATGGTGATTGGCAATGTGATCATACTACGCTAATTTCCTATATTGCTGCTATCCTAACTCAAGCCATAAAGATTAGTTAAGAGTTAGGATATATTATATCTTTGATAACCAAAATTTAAGTTTTATTCCTGTATTTCTATATATACATATATATGTATACATGGAAATATGGAAATCCAAACCCTCCAACAAACTAACGGTACGTCTCCACAGCCTGTAAAAAGCCACAATAAAACCACAAATGATTGTTTTCTGTACAATTTGTGTTGTCAATATCAGCACTAAAGATCTGTTTGGAATCGAACAAACAAGATCTGAACTGTCACAGTCTGAGCCCTGGATCAACAAACGAACATAACAACATCACATAATCACTTTGATTCGTGATAATAACTTTGAAACACTATGATTTCAGTGTCAAACCCCATTCTTTTATGTCAGAGTTGTGTCCAGTGGTGAAAACCATCGGATTAATTTTTGACTTTTTTTCTCTCTTTATTTTCTTCGACTGAAAGTTGTTTGTTACTGGTTGTCATCCTCAGTTCAGCCTTGGTATTAGTTTTCAATGCCGTAGGAGACTGGCAGAGTGACTCACTACTCACTCCAAAGGTTGGCCCATGGCTGTGAATAAATTCAGTCCGGATCTCTGCAATACAATTCTCTAACATCTTTAACATAATGTCAGAACTCTAAACCTTCTAATAATATGTCAGGCCATTTTTAATGTGTTAAAGCAGTAATACTTCAAATAATTCCTTTAAGCCAGAGGTGTCTAACCCATTTCCCAATTGGATCTCCAGTGAAATGAACCATTAAAATGATAGCATCATAACCTATTAATAATGACAACTTCTTCTCTTTGTTTTAGTGCAATAAAAAATATTTAATTATGAAAATACTTACACTTACAAACTATCCTTTCACAAAAAAAACATGTGAATAACCTGAAAAAAAGAAATTTGTAAGAAAAATAAGTACAGTTTTGACAATCTTATGGTTCAACTTATCATTTATACATGTACATTACACACAGTGCTCCACAAACATTTGGTAACAAGTATAGTATTGTTAAAAATTTGGATTTTCGAACTACAATAAGAACAATTTCTCATTCAGTTTCTTATTTGCTCAGGTCATTGTTCTTTTTGGTAGTTCACTGAGGTTCAGCTGGACTAAAGAGTAAAACTAGTCCAGTTAAGCCTAGAACCTAGAAAAATAGAGTTGTCATTATATATAGGTTATTATGCTAATATTTTACTTTAGATCATATTGATCTGAATGTGGAACCTGAACTAAAATGAGTGTGAGGACCCTTGATTGTTAAAATCTTCAGTGTAATTTTTGCACTTTGCATTTTCATCCCGTGGGCCAGATCGGACCTTTCAGCGGGCCGGTTTTGGCCCGCAGGCTGCATGTTTGAAACACCAGCTTTAAGCCTTTCAGCCCCTCTGAGAGAATTGGAAGTACAAGCAAAAACGATAATAATAATGAACATAAAGAAAAAAAAACATTTTTGATTCAGGTGACTGAGCCTGAAACATAATTCATTGAAGTGTATGGTGATTATGACAAAAATAATTAATATTGTTCAGATTAATATGTCAGCTACGTTTGAACGTATTACATTTTCTGGTAAGTCAGGCAGTGAAAACGATAAATGCAAAGAGCACATTGACAACAGTAAGGCATAATGAAGATGTGTACTGAAGTGAATAAAAAAACACTGAAGGAAGATCCATGATCAGATGTAACATTTGTTCTCACCCTGCATCTACCAGTTGGTTATCTGGCAGTAACATTGAGTCTTGTTGACATTCAGCTCCACCTTCACTTATTACCATGTTCATCCACTCCTGGAGCTCAGCCCAGATGTCAGAGGTGCTGACGCTGGTCTGCCCACTTGTCTGTTTTGTGCACTGGCTCGAACCCTTTATGCCTTACTCTCGATTTTTTTGACACTTTTATTCCCTGTCTTAGCTATCTTACAGACTGACACAACAGCAACAGTGAAATTGGCAGTTGTAGTCAAAATGTGTTTTTCTTTCTGTTACATCTTTTGAGGGTTAGCCTCAGTTAGTTCTAAAGATGCCTCTCAGACATGCACCCACTGTGTTAGGAGGAAGTGAAGTATGCCATGTGTATGTCATATTAGATGTTACCATGGCGACAGCGTGCAATGTACATCTTCAGCCAATGTACAGTACTGTGTAACAAGTTTATTTCCACCTTTACCTTTTTTGTTTTTGCAGTTAAAATGAGCATATATATATTTTTTGTCATTCCATTTTCTTCAGAAACAACAAGAAAATATAGAAAATACATGCACAGGCTTAAAAGACACAAAAAAAACCCAGTTCTAAATGGGTTTTAAAGTTTAAAGCAACTATTTACTGTAACTCATGCCCTCAACAAAGGGGTCAAAAGTATTCACATTCATTACTCAGGTAGTAGTATAGATGCTAAGGTTTACAAAGTCTTCTGTAGAAGATGAAGTATCAACACAAGCTTTTTACTCCAGTAAAAGTGTAAAAGTACTGGTGTAAAGTATAAAAGTAAAACTAAGGGGGAAAAATGCCATTAGGACAAAGGCTTAGGCGGCGCCACAGGGGCCTATAGTGCACTACCCCACCTCCCTAAAAAACATTTTGACTATAATGTTATATTAAAATATTAATGTATAATAATATGGGATGAACTAGGCTACCTGTTTCAGCCGCATACAGGTGGTCCTCGGGTTACGCGGTACTCGACCTACGCTGTTTCGACTTTATGACGCCTGAGTTTCGTTCGCTATTTTTTCTCCAGTCGCCTTTTTGTCTCCAGTCGCGCCATAGTGTAGAGTGTCTGTGTTTGTGTTCCATAATTTTCTCGGTAT
>JAPTGZ010000014.1:28223799-28238286 GCA_029814645.1 Fowleria isostigma | reverse complement strand
TGTGTGTGTGTGTGTGTGTGTGTGTGTGTGTGTGTGTGTGTGTGTGTGTGTGTGTGTGTGTGTGTGTGTGTTTATGTTCTGAAAAAATTCTATGAACAAACTTTCTAAAAAAATGTACATTTGCGGAAAAAATTATTAGACCATTAAAAGTCATCTAAAACCACTGTTTTTGTTAGTACACTGTCTTAGTTATTGCTGTAAGAACTTATGTGATTTTAGTTATTGTCAAAAAAAAACCATGGAAAATGGCTAGGTATAAGCTCTTAGATTAAACTTTTAACTATTTTTGTTTTCATTATTATATTTGTCCAAACAGATGCACCTGTAGTTGTACCAGGCATTAAAATGAACAAGAAATTGGAAAAAACATATGGTGGTGTGATATTTTTTTCACAATTTTATATATATTATTTATATATGTCATATCAAGAACAATTTTCCTTACATTTTTGTTTATTAATTAACTGGATTCCAGTTTTTAAAGAAAAAAAAAAGATTGAGTACATTGTATCTTGATAAAGACTTAGATTTTTAGTTGCCTTTTTAAAAAAAAAATAAAATAAAAATTCTACAATAGTTAGCTATGAATAGAGAGGGAAGAAAACACCCAATAAGCTAGTAAGATGTTTTTGTTTTCTGAATAAAATAACAGACTGATGAAATGTGCATCAGCTAGCTACAGACATCCATCCACCAATTCACGGCTACATGCATTTCTCCATTCATTCTGCCAAACTGTCAAGAAGGTTGCGTTTCCTTTGCATTCATATGCTATCCACAGGACACAAACTGCTGCCAGCCAGCTGTACTCCACTCTCTATCTCTCTCTCTCTCTTTCTATCCAGTTCTCCCTCTCTCACGCTGTTGTGGAAAGACAGCAGACAGGTGTAGCAGGAGAGTAGGCAGATGGCAAGGATGACAGGAGAAACTTCTAGGGGAGGAAATGAAAATCAGAAGATGTAAAGTAGTGGATGAATCCGGCACAAACAGGCACAGACACACACATTTTACTTGTCTGCTACTTTTTGGCTGGCATGTCACCCAACCACATAAACTGCAATTATGTCAGTGCGCACACACACACACACACACACACACACACACACACACACACACACACACACACATACGGTGCATATGCCCTCTATAATAAGCCTCTTTGATGCTTTGGCCTTGAGGCTGATAGCCCGGCTGCAGAGTGTGACAGCTTATAACATCATGATGATGGAGATGTCATTGAGCAGCAGTGTTTTATGACTGACCTATGTGCTCATAGCAAAAAATGTAATTCTAATTCTGTTCTCCTTCATCCTACAGTGTTTGTGCAGGCATTTAAACTGTACTTTATACATTGAACCACATACAGTACACATGCACATGGAGTCAAAGTTGGACAATAAAAACAGTCTTACCGTGTACTGTATTAGTGCACATTCCCTTCTACACATCCACATACATCATATGCACACATTTTTGTCCTCACCTTGTCCCCTTTTCACTCAAGGCCCAGTGCTACCTCAGGACGGTCCATTGACTCTTGTATCTCATAAAGGTGCATATAGTAAAACCTATATGTCCTTAGTATACTGTGGCCTTAGCTCTCATATTAAGGCTAATGGACCTTGTGGATAAGCTCTAAAACACTGACTGATAAAGGTTCATAGCTATAAAAAGTGACAATAACCAGCCACCGGTCAGGTCTGTTGTTCCTCATCAAGGTTGATGTCGTTGTTAAGTTTGATGTCTGCTTCTGCAGAGAGTCTTCTTTTCATGATCATGAATCAAAACATGCTTGTTTATAATCTTTTTTCTGCACTGTTTTCACTTCCAATGCCTCTGTTTTTTTAAAAGCCTTTTTCTTTTTTCCCTGCTTTCAGGGTACTTTCTCCAAACTCTCTTCCCACCCTCCCAGCATTCCTTCCAAGGGTGCATGCAAGCAATCTTAGTCGACGACCAACCAGCTGATTTACATGCAGTGGAGAGAGGCACTATAGGAGCCTTTGAGAATGTCAGCCTGGACATGTGTGCAATTATAGACAGGTAAGAGCACAATCCGTCTGCAAGCATCTGCATTCACAAAATCCTTAAATAAATAAAATACCCAATACACATTTATAGGCACTAAAAAAATCAAGTGTCATAAATCAAATGAGATACAAAATCGCTGTATTCTTATCTGGAGATGTATGAGTCAGTGCAGTGGTTGTTGCATGTGTGCATGAAAATATGTCTCTGTGTGGCGGGTTTTGTTTCTCTGTCATACTGATAAATAGGTGTAACTGATGGGGTGGATTCACAGTGTCAGAAGATTGTGAAAACACTACATTATTTGGTTTAAGCAGAAAGAAAAGGGTATGTTTAATCCCCCAAAAGAACACTGTATGATCTTAATCAAACATCAAACATGAGCAACACATTTCTCTTTTTTATTGCCAAGTGTAACAGAGCTGGAGCTTCTGTTCGCGGCATCCCATTGTTGGCTCGCTAGAAGCATTCATTACAACTTGTTGACATCGCAATTTATTTTCTTGTCGTAGACTAGACTAACACATTGCCACAGATTGAATCATCTGTGCTTTGAGCTCAGTTTGGGGCTTATTTGCTTTGCCTATGTACAAAGCTTCTAAAGTTAGATGTAATACATTGGCCATAAAGAAGATTACAGTGGTTATTAGTAATTGCCTGCATCACACTTTTGTGGTAAGCAAGACTTAGGGGCTACAATTAGGAGTTGACCTTGTGCTGATTGGAACAGCACTTTCTCTGAATTGAGCGATTTGTTTTCAGGTCAGCCTTGCCGATAACATTCAACACCATCAATATCCATGCCCAGAGAAGAAGACACCAGCTGCCACTGCTTGATTTAGATCAATTTTGGCCTTGTTTCATGAAAGGTTTGGATCGGTGGGACACAACATAGCCCAGTGAGAAGTTGTAGATGGTAATGGGGAAGAGGGATGACAGCTACGATGTGGGAAAGGTTTTGGGAAGAATTGTCATAGCTTAGGAACTTGGGGGAAACCTAAAAGAGATAACGGCAGAGTAGTGTTTGAGCTTCAATTTAACAGTTTAAATGATCATTTTAAGAAAATGTTTTTATTGGGAAGGATTTCAGACAATAGTTGGTCTTCTATTACCATCAGAAATTTGCAAAACAGAAATTGCACAATAGAAAACGGGTAATTAAAACAGAAATGTTGAAAGAACTGTTAAAGATTGCAAAAAAGCTTTATGCTCTCATGAGGCGGTTTGAGATGGTTTGATATTGGGCAAAAGAGTAATGGAAACACATTTTGCACATTTTCATGGACATGACAAGTCCAGTGCCACGAGAGGTTCAATAACATACTCAATAACATTACACGTTCCCCTGGTCATTCAGAAACTCTGGATTCACAGCTGCTTGGTGAATTCTGTACAATTCTCTCTTGGATATCCATTATGCGTGGCCACTGTCGTAAGACTTTGCCTTGGGATGATCAGATGTGCCCCACCATGTCTCACTGTGAGAACTATGACATATGAGATGGGTAGTCAAGATTTTACTAGAATCACGCATCAGAAGCCAAACCCTTCAATGGAAACACCTACAAGTAGCAATTATGTTTTGTTAAAACTGTAAAAATATCGCTTTTATTTTGTGGAAAACTGTAATGGAAACCCAGTTACTGTGAATAAAATGATAATTTTTCACGAATATACCACATAGATTGTTTTTTAATTCCAGGGTAACTGCATTAAATGTCTTCAGTCCCTTTAGTAGTTAACATTTTGGCCTAGAATATTTTTTCTTAAGGTTAACAGACATCCAGCAAATGTTTTCGAATAAAGCTTTCTCCTTCCTTTCCATGACTGCAATGTTAGGATATTATTTAAATGTACATTGTGAGCACAGCCTATTCAAGAAGTTACCATCTTTCCCGACAGCTACATTTCGATGAAGCTGGTACCTCTGCATGAGTTTTCAGGCCTTTGTTTAATTAATGGAGTAGCTTGCAGCCTTCTGTTATCATCTGTTTTGTATTGCATGAGGTAATGTAGTATGAAATTATTATTATTGCAGATTGCAGTGCATTAGCACCACTCGCTAACTGCAGGCAGGCTGCGGTCAAACATTTACAGCCAACTCTTGTCAAGGTCCTAAGCTGTCCACAACACTTTCCTATCCTTGCTGTGTGCAGTATTGCCCATCTCTATTACTTCAAGATGTTGTGGATCAGCCCTGCAGTACTTGAGGTGGGGCCCTGTACTGACACAGAAGATGAATGGCTTCACTGTTACCATCTAACTAATCAGAATGTCTTTGAAGGCAGTTCAATATCCCTGTCTGACCTCCTTTTGATCAATGCTGCTCCACTGTGGGATTCTGTTTAGGCTGTGATGGTGGAAGGTGGACGGGGCTAAACACACTTGCCCAGAGACACAAATGCACAAGCTACAACACACAGCAAAATAAAGACCAACCTGTGAATATGCAAATATGTATTCCATAACAGTGCTGTCATTTTGTAAGATTACAACAATAACAGACATGGTGACACATAAAAGCACAAAGAAAGTTTAGAAGTGCTCCATGTTGCTGTATAGATTTTCTTTTTTTTTTTTTATCTCACCCAAAGCATATAGCCTGTGTGCTTTAGTGCATGCAGCTTGCAGAGCAAAATGTCTCTTGTGATTGTGTGTGCTCATCAATCGCAGACCATTGTGAAAGCACAATGCCTTTTATCTGCCCTTGTTAGGTTACTGATGCTACGAGACCTTGTGATGCATATATGATAGGCACATTAGATATATGTATATTCTACTTGTCTATTGAGTAAATCTTTAATATAATATAATACTCAATGTTGCATTAAGTTCTTTTTCATAGCAACATTTTTTTTATGTAAAGCAATCTAGTCTTAAATGCTTTAATCTCTACAGATGCATGTGTTTTTCAGGAACCTATTAATTATTGGCAGCAGCGTACATGTGCACTAATGTTAGCTTTAGTCTATATTCTTTCTCTTGTGCTGGAGTCGGCACTGACCCATTTAAGGTTTTAAATGTATAAAAGAACCACATAATATTTATTTATTGTATCAAAGCTTTTTGACTTTGTCAGGAACCACTATTTCAAAAAAAAAATAATACAAAAAACATTTTTTTTCACTAAATTTTAAAACATTCTGGTTGAAATTGTAACCTTTGTGTTGTTAGGGTTGGTTTTAACCCATTAATAAAAATAACATAATAAAGCAATAATTGAACTGAAATCATAAGTGCACTGTCAGCCAACACACTCATATAAACTTTTGGGGACTTTCATTTAGCCTTGTTGTCCAGAATACCTGCACAAAAACAAAAACAAGCAAAGACAAGCTTGTCCAGACATGTATAGAGTCGGTGAGTGTCAGAGTGCACATCGAGGGGTATACAAACAAAATAGGCCCAGAGGCCCACATCAAAGATATTAAAACCAATATTTTTATGAATAAGGAAAAATAACAAGGTGACCAAGAGATGGGGAACAAATTGGATGACAGAAAATTGTTTATAGTGTATTTTGCAGCTGATTAAAGACATGGGTCAAAACTGACCCGTTAACATAAGAGATGGAAACAGAAAGAGGAAGGCTATTTCTGTATAAGTTAAAAAAAAAAAAGTAAAATAAAAAAAATCTAAGGCCAACATACCTAATTAAGTGGATATTTATCTATTTTGTTTTTTTTTATCCAGAAGCTCATTACACTATCTTTTTCTAGGACAGAATAAATAAGCAGCATATTCATGAACCACAACTGCACCACATGCCTAAAAATGTGACATGAAAGCAAATACACAGGTTGCATTTACAGTTGTACAACATCTTTGTCAGTGAAATCTGATAATATCTGATGACCAAATCTGTTTTTGAATATCAGCATTATATTCACTGTTAGTTTGACCACAGTGATCCTTGTATTTTCCTCTGGAGATGGGAATGCCTCTGCTGCCTAACTGCTCCACATGACTAACTTAGCATTTTAAAGGACTCCTGCAGCTTTTATGAGTCAGTGTTTGTTTTCACCCAGCTGGCTCTCCTCTTAACATCACTTTAATTCATTCAGATATGCAGATATTCCAATCACATAACTGCCGTATGAGTACATGTGTGAATGTGTGCATGTGTGTCAAAAACCCAGCTGGAGGACGTCTGTGTTTTGGGATTCATCCCCACCAGACCTGCAGGCAGATAAAACAGCCGTAGATTTTATGAATTCAAGATTTCAACTGGGATTTCAAGAAGAAAACAATGACTTTCTTCTACATCTTTACTGCCAAATGATTTTTGACATGTGAAGACTTAATTACTGTGTTTTTGTCAAACAGACAGAAAACAGCGCTGTACCTAACATCACACAGACATCACATTAACTTTACTTCTGTCACATCCAGTTTTGATTATTAGATAAAAGATGTTTCCCTGACATGTAATATTTATATATATATATTCTTACGTGTCTTTACATGGTGCTATTGTTTGTCTCTGGGAATTTACATTCATTGCAAATGCTAAAACGCTCTCTGTCTGTCCTTTGTTATTTGTCTCCTCAGGTGTATGCCTAATCACTGTGAGCACGGCGGCCGTTGTAAACAGACATGGGACAGTTTCAGCTGCTCATGTGATGGAACAGGATACACTGGAGCCACCTGCCACACTTGTACGTCGGCATATGTGCGCATTTGTGTGCTCCCTCCCTTTCCCTTTTTGTTCCCTTCACTCAAATGCCACCATTCTCTGTTGTGTTAGTTTAGTTTGGCCTTCCTCTGTTCAACTCTGAATGATTAAGCTGTTTCTCTTTACAAAGTCACAGTTTTAAACAGAAGGACAAATGAAGTTCTGAAATGTTCAGAGGCCAGCAGCATTTGTTTTTTTGGGAGGGAGGGTCAAAGAAGAGGCAGCCAGACGAAAAAAAACAACCAGCACATAAAGAGATCAGAGTCAAAGAGAAAGGCAAAGCAGGAACAGAGGCTTTTTTCTAATGCTATTAAAAGTTTGAGCCTCCCATTTCTTCCATATGTCACAAATATTGCTCTTTAAAACACACTCACATAGACATTTGACAATATTGTATTAAGTGACACTCAAGTATTATGACCATCCACTGATTCAACAAAAACCGTCCCCCTTCTGTATTTGACAGCAGGACCCAACTGAAAATTACTTGTCTGCTAAATGTGTCCCAAAGGTGATTCTGATCTAATATAGAATTCATCATTGAGTTTTGTGTTCATTTTAATTCTGTTGGGGTATTTGCACAGTATGGGATGTTGTTTGCCATGATTAGCAGCTACTTGGCCAAAAAACGTCTGCACCTAAATTCAACTAAGCAAATGCAACAGATTTTTTCCATTGGATAATTACTGTAGTGATTAATATGTTTTCAGCTGTAACAAGATCTTTAATCCTGAGTGATGCAGTGAGGAGTTTCTCATTTCTTAAAAAACAAACATTTTCTAGGGAGCAGATTGGATTGTGTTTCAGTGGAAAAAGGTATTGTGGTCTAATGAGCAAGCCTGTGGGGGCAGTGTTGTGATATGGGTTTACTTCATGTAGTCAGGTCAAGTTTTGCAAACATTATGCGTGCAAAAAATTATGGAAATAAATGTTGTTGCTTTGCATAAGGTTATTGAAATGATGCCAAAATAAATGCATAATATAATCAAAGCTAAAGGCTAAATATTGCTAACCTATGTTGTACCTGTAACGCATTACTGATGGAAAAATCATCAAAAGTGTGGGAGGAGGTGAATCTAATGTCCAATTGGCAGATATTCCACCTGCATGTATTTACTATACAAACCCTGACCACACATAGGTCAAAGACAGAAAAGATGGTCTTTCCTGCAGTTGTAATATATAGATGTAATTTTGCACCACAGGAGAAAGCAGTGTTGTGTTGTAAGGGTGGGTGATACTGTGAATTTTGGTATCAATCCAATACCAAGTAAATACAGGGCTAGTATCGCCAATACCACTACTTTTTACTTAAAATGTCATGATCATTAAATAATTTTGTAATTTTGCTTTCATTTTATTATTACATTTATGAATATAATAAAACACATGACAAAGATTTTAGGCAAATACTTTTTTTTAACATACAATATAACCTTATTACACAATACAATATAAAACAATTTAACAGTGGAAAAATGATGCAATAATTCCCCGTTTACCTTTTAGTACACAGTCATTTAAGAAAAAGTCACTATAGTGCAAAATTACAAAAAAGCAACAATACAACAAAAAATGAATCATAAACTCTGTGAGAAAATTTGAGTATTTAGTGGATGTATAGAAGAGAAACTGTAACAAAAGTATCTATTTTGTCATGCTAGTATCGATCTAATACTCACCTTGGTATCATTACTATCAATATTTAGATAGATACGCCCAGCTCTATTGTGTTGTCAGTTTCAATATACATCATAATCTACTTGACTATTCAATACAGGTGGTCTCCGTTTTTCCTGCATGAACCTAATTTTTAATTACATATAGTTTTTTTTTTACCTTCACTGAAGTTTTGAGCCAAATGATCAGTCCCACCACAGACAGATTTGAGTAAAAACTCTGGTAATTCAACCTTCATTCTATTCCAGCCTTTGACCTGTGACTTTGAAACAGAAGCAGTGATTCGACAGTTCTGTGGAGTTCAGTGCAGATCCTTGTGAGATAGTTCATGAGGGTCACTTTCACCAAAAACCAGTTTCCTTGAAGAGCTTGCACTCTCAGCAAGCCACTACATCAGGAAACTCAAGGATGAGCGCAGGAACACGGAAGAGAAAAGGGGCAATAATCAACTAGTCAGAGGATACAAAGTAAGAGAAAAGAAATAGCAACAAAGACACTTGTGAAAAAAAAATCAAAGCAGAGAAATAAAGTAGCACATGACAACTAAAGTCTAAAAAAGACAGTTTTTTTTTTCCTTAAATCGGTGTTAAGCTTGTGAGAAGTCTCGCCCCAATCAAGAAAGTTTCAGTCAAAGTCACGCGCTCACATTTCTCTTTGAAGTGTAATTCTTCCTCCCCTCCCTTCTCCATCCGCCTGTGTGTAGATCAACACAAACATAACATCAATACGTTGTCAGATAGATTGCTAGAGTGTGCGGGACAAGACACCACTTCTTGACAGGAATTGAATAGAGACTGGCAACCGCATGAAATTGCCTTTCAGGAAAGAGGGAAAAAAGAATACAAGTTCAGACATTGATGTGCTATTTTAGATCCATCCCAGAATTTGGGTAATTAATTAATCTTTACTCCTTTGCATAACAAAAACACTGTATATATTTAAAAAGGAATTTGAAGACAGGAGGCAAACCATGTTGAGGGAGAGATAGAATTAAACTTTTATCTCATTGAAAAGGTTTTTTGTCAATTTCCTTACTATAGAATGACCATAACCCTTCTGCTTTCTGCTCTATGATAAGCGTCATCATCCTCATTATATTAAGGTTTATTTCTCTTTACTAAAGGTGGAAAATAAAGATCTAAAAACCTTATTTCCAGACTTAAGTAGATTTTTCGGGTGTCCATACTTCACAGAAATAGCTCCCACATTTTTTGCTTTTACTCCAAACTAGTTCAATACCACAAATTTCCTTTCGGATCTGACACCAAACTTTAGGCTGGTATCACCGATACCAATCCAATATCAATATTTTGTACAAATATACCTAATGTCTGTCAAAAAATAGTGTATTTCAAATCATAACTTCATAAAGACCACAAGACATGAGTGTAATTATTATTAAATTATTAAGAACTTTTATAAAAATGAAAACTTGCATATTAACTCATGTTGCATGAATATGTTAAGATAAAACATAAAAATATTAAACATGTAACACTTCAACAAAAACATCCAACATCGACAGTTTCCCTCAAGTTTTTTTTTAACTAACAACAACATATTTGCTGTTTTCTCCTTCAGTCTTCTCAGTTTTTTTGCTCAGTACAGACTTGCTTGTTAAGAACTGAGAAGCATGACGCAGTGCACACTTACCCTGGCAGAAGAAGTAGTTTCCGCCAGTCATGTATCATTTGGACAAGATCCCAATAGTTTAGCTACAGTACTTTCCTCTGTGTTCCAGATATATACAATACATGACCTAAAATGACCAAAATATCACAAGTATCAATATTTTGATTTGTGAATCAATTCTAGAGTGTAAAGATCTGGTGTCAGAGATATCTATATTTCAGCATCGATCCGAACATTTTTATACTAATTTATTTACTTTTTAAACATTTCTCTACTCCTATTTTAATACATTTGAGACTGATTTTTGTTTTTTCATTGTAGTATGCCTTCCTACCACCAAGATTCATTTTAATCCTATATATGAGACAATAGTATGTGGGGAAAAAAAATGACCTATAGTGTGAAGAGCAGAATAAAATGAAAATAAATCTTGGCCTCATAGAAAAGGTGTTGTTTATTTTATGACATGTCTCAGACAGGGTTAGGGTTATGGATGTGATAAGGTTTCAGAAGCTTAGCATAGAAGCAGGCAGTAGAAATGTAGAAATACCCTTTACTTTTACTCTTTCAGTACATTTCATATCTTTTACTGACGTGTGTACTTTTGCCACCTCTGCTCTTGCATCTTCAACTGCTTATCTTTTATACTTTTCCCGCCCTCTTTGTAGCCATCTATGAGCCATCATGTGAAGCGTATAAGCATCTGGGCAGGTCCTCTGATACCTATTGGATTGACCCTGATGGCAGCGGACCCCTTGGTCCCTTCAAAGTCAACTGCAACATGACAGGTGGGTGTGAATGCAGGCCATCTCTGGTTTGTGTCTGCGTGGGCATTTGTCTGCGATACACAGTGTGTCTATGAGGTGTGGGTTGTGTGCATGTCTGTGTGTGCGTCTTGCCCTGCTGACCTGTGAGAGAAGAAAACTCTGCAGCCCTTCTCATTCTTAACCTCAGACAGCACTGCTCTTAACCTGATATACCTGAGGTTTCCATGGCAACGCAGTCACAGCTACCGACATTCATCAGCAAGATTGTATAGAGCACACATTCTCAGGCATAAAGTCTTACACTGCAAGTATACATGTGAAGAGACTTGCAAATGTCGATAAAAAACAATGAAAACCCTTAAATGTGTATCTCAATCTCTCATGGATACATCCACAAGAAAACCTGCCCTGCACACACACCACACACACACACACACTCCCTTGCACACAAAAACAGAGTGGAATAAGTGGATGGGCTGAAACAGCAGAGCACGCAGGCAGAGCAAAGGCGAGACTTTTAATGAAATGTCACTGCACTCCGCTAGCTAGCCCCTTAGTCACGCTGAATAGCACAGTCACACACACCTCAGAAATGTTAAGAGTTTCTTTTTTTCACACATACACATACCTCAGAGACCTTAACACACACTTACATTACACCCCCTCCCCTGACTGACAGAGTGAATGAACAAGGACATGTCTGAGTGACTGGCTCAAGCTATAACAGCACAGAAGTGTCTATTAAATCTGGGTGTCTCAAAGCAGAAACTTACATTACACAGAACTTTACTGCCATGACAGCTAAAACGCTGCATGTCTCCATGTGAAAGTGTGAAAATGTGATCTACTTTATATGTTTACTATAAAGACAAATGACTTACTACACTTAAATAGTTTGAACTATGCATGTAGAGAATGATCCAGATATGTGCCTGTACTATACATTTAACATGTGTGTCTGATTTTAGAGGATAATGTGTGGACCACGGTTATGAACAACCTGCCTCCCAAAACCACAGTAACTGGATCCAGTCGAGAGAGACGTACTGTTTTACAAGTCAACTACAGCGCCTCAATGGACCAGGTAACACACACACACACACACACACACACACACACACACACACAGCAGCATCTATATTATAAAAGCTAAATAGCTTCTGTGTGCATGTACAGTATGTGTGTCTGCTTTATATCTGAAAACCCGCACTGAGGTAGCCTCTGCCTTTTGGAGTATTAATGTATTTTGAGTCAAGGATCAGACAGGCGAAAACTGCATATTGATACAACCAATACTTTTTGAGTTTTTAGTTGTTTTTTTGCACAACACCAAACCCCATACACATGCATGGGGAACAGAATGCTGACAGCTGACTGGCTGAAATCGTCTCCACTTTAACTTAGAGTGGAGAGGGTTGGGTTTTATGTTAGAAAATCGACAAACAACTCATCATAACTCACATTTCTGCAATTTCAGCAACAATTTATACATCAAAATGCTGGAAAAACTATTTTCTTTCAAAGACTATTCACATTTTAATCTTAAAACATTTATTTTTTTGATCTACAGGCTTCTAAGCACACTGTGAGGATTTTTCTCTCAGTCACTCCCATCTTAAATTTCTCTCACTAACATATTTGACCAACTCCGATTTCTACAATCATTGCTTGTTCAGTTCCAATTTTCCCCCACATTTTTACATCAATACATTCAGAAGACTCTCCATAAGCTTCACCTTCAAGAATTTATGAGATAGGATGTACAGTTATGGGTTAACAGTCGTTTGTTTGACAAGTGGTTTCTCAGTGAATTTAATACAGACACCCATGTTTCCTCTATAAGGAGGCATGTTACAAAGTCTACAAATAAATATTTGTCACTTGCACAATTCTTTAAGCAACAAATTATATATCAAATTGTTGGAAAATTATGTTTTTTTCTAAGATTATTCACATTTTTATCTTACAACATTTTGATTTTGATCTACAGGCTTCTAAGTGCACACATTAAGTAATGTGAATGTGACAGTCAAACAGTAATGATGTAAAGCCCTTTAAACACATATATAAGATGAATAACTACCATCACTGACACCACCAAATGCAGCAACTTCTGAAAATTGTTGGCTCCACATTTGATCAACCTCACTGCTTCTAGAACTCATGGATTCCCATGGGTCAATGTGCTAGTACATACATAATGCAATAGCAGTGATGACGTGTAACAAAGTGTATTCAACTACTGTATAAATCTAAGATTAGTATCTCCTTTTTGTGTCAACATTTGTGTTGAATTGTGCTTATTTCTCTGGATTCAAGCCGTTGTCCATAAAACACATCCAGTCGTCCATCCACTTTACAACTCTACATGTGATGATACAGAGCAGAGGAAGCAGATGGAGCTAATAAGTACAATTAAAACCTTGATTGAAGGGTTAAAAATGAGGTTGTAGTGCTGTCGTGGAACTAACATAAGTTTGCACTGCATCTGGCAAACCGAATCCCTGATATATCCCAGATTCATGAGATGTTTTACATCTGTACATTTTGTTTTTGGTTTAGCAGCTATTTATCTCTGCTGCCCAAATCAAGGGAAGGCAAATAAAGCAATAATTTATTTTGGTGATGCACTGCTATAAACAGACCGGGAGGTTTAAGACACTTAAAATCATGATTTACTGCAGGTAAAACGCTGTTAAATAATTGAATATAGCCCCTGAAACTTTCTTCAACCCAAATTGGTGCTTCATTATATTAAATGCACTTACAGGTTTTGCTATTTATACACTGTTTAGAACCAGAAATGAGTTTTATGACATCATGTTCTCAGACTTAACTGGACTGTACATGAATCACAATGAAACTAATTTATTGATTTTAATATTTGTGATAAATTGAGGGGTTAATTGTTTGTTTATATTTTCAGGAAATTACCCTTCTTCTTAAGATTAATAAAAACTTTCTTGGATTAGCTCTTAGCTGAGTGATGCGTTGTCAGAAAAGTAGTGGTAAGTTAAGCCTTTACAGATGGCTGGTTCTCACAGGAAGCAGCACTCCAAAAATGATGATGATCTTATAGAAGATGAAGTATTGCTGTAGATTACAATCTGTAAATACAGTTCAAATGAGCTCAAGATTTAATATGTATGGAAGTAAAAATGCAACGTAAAGATAGATGCAGCAGTAATATTGTATCAACTATGAAGGGTGATGTTGACATGGACCAGATGATTGAAATTTTAAATAAAGGGAAAAAATTTGCTCTATTAGCAAAACAATTCCAAACGTACTTAAGAAAATTAAAATAAACACAACTTAAAGTACAACTTACTCTAATATGCATCAATATCCAGTCAATTCATTACACTTGATCTCTATTCAGCCAGCATGTTCCGTCAAACAATGGAAAAGAGGATGTACTGGGACTGATCCTTCCTCCTAGATGCTTGGGTGTGGCCTAATAGGTCTGGCTAGGTCCCACCTCCCCCCACACCCCCAACTGAAATGTTCCCCTCACTAGCCTAAAAACCAGATGTAAGCTACTTGTGCGTTGACCCTAGATCTGGTAGTTTTTATGCTATAGAGAGCTGACTTTTGGGGAAAAAAAGTTAGTCTATTTTCTCATCTCATCTCTCATCTCATCTTCTTCCGCTTATCCGGGACCGGGTCGCGGGGGTAACAGCCTAAGCAGGGATGCCCAGACTTCCC
>JAPTGZ010000014.1:28209607-28220561 GCA_029814645.1 Fowleria isostigma | reverse complement strand
TTCGACTGTCACCCAATCCACATAGCACCCGGCCCCTATGAATCCCTCGGCGGGTGGTGAGTCCACCGGAGGGCGGGTTAGTCTATTTTATGTCATAAAAATCGGTTGGTAAATCATTCTTTAAAATTTAAACAACAAGTAATATGTTAATATTGATATTTAGGGATTGAAGTTAGTTCATGCGTCATTCTTATTTTAAGTTCATTTCCTGTCATGTAGCGTGGTACAGTGCTTCCAATACTGAAAAAATGGTCTGGAATCGGGGGGCTTGAATCCAAATATGAAGGTAAGACTAACAGCCGAGTAGACCAATCACAGTTAAGATGTGACGCTTTTGTCTGAGAAACTTAAGAATACAGGGTGTAATCTGTAATTCAATCCATACTTTTGAAACAAACAGCTGACAACAGTTGTAAAGAGATTTTCAGACTTGGAACTGACTTTGACTTGTGACAAAAAGAAGTCGGTGTATATGACTTATTGCGAAACACCCAGCCCCCCAGACTTGTGATTGGCCCGGTACAAAATAGATTGGGCATAATCCACAGTGAATGGAGCAGTTCCAGACAGTTTTTTTAATACTGAAACAATGAAAAAACGAGATGGCTAGCCAGGCTAATTGTATTCTAAAATTACTAATATTTTCCAAAATATTGATCCTATTAACTTACTGAGATATTTGTGGAGATGGGACTATTCCTCAACTGTAGTACCAAATTGACTAGTTAAAAATATCTCAATTTCTCAGAACCATGTAGATACATACACACACACACACAGACGTTCTTAGACTTTCCAATTTCATGATATAGATATTTTCAATCTTTCCTTTTTTATTTTTTTTGCAATTATTACTAAACCTGAAGTGAGTAATTTCTCTGACTATCTTTCAAGGGCTGGATGTAACCATGACAATACGTCTGCTTCTGGATAGCCTTTACCAGCAGCAGCATCATAGCCCTTTTCTTCTCTCAAATCTGGCATACTTTCAGAGGCTTATCATCTTCAGAGCACAAAACAGCTCGCTCTCGTTCAGCTAAATGAGTCACTGCGATGACGAGCAGCATAACCTACCCCGCTACCGCACATTGTCAGTCATTTAAGTTCCAAAAGTACAATGAAAGCTCAGACAACTAGTAATATGAGTTTCACCTCACTGTAAGCCTCCACCACCTGTCTGCTTCACTTCTGCCACATACAACTTCGACTTCCCGAATGTGCTCTCTCTCTCTCTCTCACATTTAGAAGTCAATACCTTAATCTTTCTGGTGAGTAGTTATAGATTGTGGTTGTCACTGTCAGTCAAAAGCAAAACTGCGTGTGAACTTTAAAGGATTCAATGCTCCAGTGGAAGGTGACAGCAATTTTTACCTGCAATGTGTACAATCTTGCTGTGTTCACGCGATGGCACACCAGCATACTGTTCCTGTAATTACACTCTCTTTTAATTTATATGGATGACTTATTTCATTTCTAGAATCTCTAAATCATGAATAGCTAAATTAACTACAACATTACAGTGCACTTTGTTTCATTTTGCAGCTCAATAATTTGTTCTTACATGAAATTGACCTGTCTGTTTGAATAAGATAAAATGAAAATACATAGCGCTGCTTGTGTTTCCAGGTGACAGCCATCACCACCAGTGCAGAATACTGTGAGCAGCAAATCGCCTACAGCTGTCGCATGTCCAGACTGCTCAACACACCAGGTAAAGACTGAGGATGGCATCTTCATTCACAATGACTCAAACGAAAGTACACAGCACAAAGACAGGCAGAGGGGTTTCCCTTTCTCTGAATCTGTGAATACAAGTCTCCTTCTGTCAGGGGGATTCTACATGTGGGAGACAACTTAAAGGTAAACCCGAATAAATGGGTGAATAAAAATAAATTGTCTGAAGAAAAGCCAACATGTACGTATAAATACAGAAATATTCTGTCTTTGAGGTGGTTGTTGTGGTTCAGTGGATTGCAGAGACACAGTTCTTTGGCTTTTTCCTTTAATTTGTCACCCATCTGTACATTTGAACTGTAGCCTTTATCCTGCATTTGCCTGGTGCTAATCTATGGAAGACAGAATTGAAAGAGACCACTGGAAACGAGTGGTGGCCTGGCTCTGTTCTTTCTGAGTAGATTACGGTGGATTACATTCATTTGCATTAGATTTGTTTGGACTCAGTCAGTTTGGCTGTAATGTACTTGAGCAAAGCTAGGTAGGGCTTGGTGTCAGTTTGGTTTGGATTAGTTAGGCTGGCTTGTGAAACGGTTGAGTTGTGGAAGGTTTGCCCTGAATTAGATACGTTTGATTTATGCTATTTCTGGGTTTAGTGGAGTTTAAACAAGATTTTGAGCAGTTTTTTATGCAGAAGGAGTTGGGCATAGAGGATGGATGCAGCTGCCACCCATGGAGACAGAAGAGACAAAGGCAGCAGCATTTTACTGTTGTCTCACTCAGTTTGTGTCTATGCTTGGTATTTAGTCTAATATCACGTTTGGGAGCATCATTCTGTGCGTGTGCGCATTGTATTAACTCGCAGTGTTGTGTGTTTTTTTAACTATAAAAATAACAAGCTTGCTGTCATTTTCAGAGGCACTTGCTGACATTTTCCACAGTTTCCTCCAGCAATACACACCCATGGAACACACATGCGCTCACACACACACACACATGCAAAAAAAGACTCACCTTTGGGAATAACTTCATAAAGACAAGACACTCCTGGCAATTAGAGTGAGTGAGAGGAGACAGAAAGAGAATGTAGGAGGAACAGAGGAGGTTTGTTAGTGGCGTGGCTGTATGTGTGTGTGTGTGTGTGTGTGTGTTCATGGTCCTTGATTGACTGAGTAGGAATGAAGCAATAGGTTGTTAGTAATAGTTGGGTATTAGTGCAGCAGACCAAAACTTTGCAATTACCCTCCACTGCACTGAGTGATGGCACCTGTGAACAACACACAAATACACACACTTTATGAATATCCACTTTTTACACTCAAGCCTAAAATGCTGTCGTATGAACACACATACACCAATAGCCTATGCTGCAGTTATATACACACACACATACACACACACAAGTCACTCCTTCATTAACTAGTTTACTCCTAATTCACTACCTTGCAAGTTAGGGAAATCCAATTACCAGTCAAGAATGACTGAGAAAGTAGAACCGGGAAAAATCATTTACCCAAAAATATGCTACATAAATTAGCTGTCAGCTTTCATCAAATTACACTGTCAACAGCACACACTCACACACACATGCGCATGCACAGTCGTGTCCACAAATGCACACTAGCTGCTTCCCTTTCTCCCCATCCAGATCTCATCCATTACACTGGGACCAGCATTCTGAGCTAAATGAAGCGTTAAATGGGAATTATATTCTGCCACCAGTGACATCTCTAATTTGGAACTTGGGCAGTAATTGTCCTAATTGTCTGACCCTTCCTAACCTCTTTAACATATTCTGTATTTTTGTAATATGCAATCAGCTTTCTTTTATTCAAACACATCCTGCACCTGTACACAAATACACACACTTTGCCTCTGTCCAGTGTCCCTTCATTCACAGCATGGGTAGATAGACTAATGGGAGCACTTGATGCTGATGCATTCAGTGACACATGCACAAAGACACAAATTGGAGAGCCACACTCGGCCGGGCAATATTTCCTTTTTCTCTCCCGCCTTCCCTTCTTCCACTTCATTTTTTTCTCCGATGCTCCCCTTCTTTCTTTGCATCCACATTTATCAATTTGTATCCATCTAGATTCACTTCTTACTCCATATTTACCTTTTCTTCTCTCTCGTAGTTCTTCTGCTCATCCCATTTACCACTTCAAGGTTCCATTTTTGCCTTTCCCATTCTTCACCTCCAAATACACCTGAAATTATTTCTTCCCCTCCATTTATAAATCGCTTTTGTCCACATATCCTCCTATCTCTCCTCACTCAGCCAGTAAACAGTTTCCATTAGAGCTGGAATCACAACTTTTAAAAGAGAATTAGCACCCTTCACTAATGATTTAGCATCATTCCTTCCAGTATAAACAACCTGTAAACAACCACTGGCAGTAGGCTTGCACAAACAAACCCTTTGCACGGATGCAGTCATAGATAAACATACACATCTGTCATCCTCTGACACATACACATACACAAAAACGAGCATATGCCAAAGTGTCTGCTGTTCATAATCTGTACAGTTGCCTTGAAAGGTCAAGAATTTATGAAGTATAGTAAAAAGATAACACTGTTTTCTCTCTTCTTTGAATTTCCCTGTCAGTGTCTTTATAAAAGTCTGTCTGTACGTTGTTTATAAGTCACACTGAACTACTACTTTTATTCTAATCTTGAGAACAATGTGACAAAATACCACCATTTATTACTGGTTTGCTACATCCTCCTCCTCTATGACATCTAGCAATTGAACATTAGCATAGATTAATTATAATACAACTTTTCGATGTTAATAGCATTTAGCCAAAGTTGTTAAAATCAAGGTCTGTTGAAAAAAATTAATGCATATGACATGATGGCCCATTTTTTCTGTGGTTTTTATAGGCTGCAAAAACCAGAGATGAGAGCGGAACATGTTGCTTTTGCCGAGACACCCCACTACTTATTGATGCACACTGAGTCATAGAGCCTCTTCTTTTGTGAATGTCAAAGCACATCCTCTCTACTTGTTTTCCAACTATCTGAAGCAATGATAAAATCATTTACAGCATCCAGGTTAATGAGGAGAGAAGCGTTTATATCACATACGGTAAATGAGCTCATTAAGTCAGTGAACTGTACATTGTTTAGAAGTGTGTTTCTAATTTAGGCTTTGTTTTGAGCTAGCACAGACACACACATGTACAGTATATGACGAGGCTGTAAATAAATCACTAAATGTGTGACATTTATAAAAATAAAGTTCTCATTTATCATTGTTCACTAAGTGACAGAGTAACATAAATTAACATTAACACAGATGGTAGTGCTATAATAAAATGAAATTAAGCTAAATTAAGTGCGAGTCAATAACATCATGATTTAAAAATTAAATCATCAGTGAGTACAGCTGATCCAAACAGTTTGTTTCTCTCAAGCAGAACAAACTGGCAACAGTTATACAGGAAATGTTTTAAGATAATAAGCAGACCGGTCCAAAATGGAATTCAGACATTTTCTTGCCATTAAGATAACTGTCCACATGCTGTCAGCAGAACTCCAACCAATTTGTCTGGATGATGTCATGAAGTGGCAATTTCAATTCTTTTTTCAATAACGCCAGAAGCTATTATGTCATTGTGAAAAAAGCTGTTAATAAAGTGATACTATTTCAGGATTTTATTATTATTGTAAACTTTGTTAGTAATCATATGAAATGTCTGTGCAAATGTAATGTATAAGGAACATATTGAAAAAGACAACACCATACAGCTGAGAGCAAGAAAGCTGCTGGAGAACTTTAACTCTAGAGAAAAGGGAAGCAAGTAATGGTATTTTTTTGATACTCTTACTGTCAAACATGTTCAAGCTGTTGGCAGAGCATCAGTGTTCAAGGACTGGCCTGTGTCCAGCAGTTTCACAGCTAGCCTTGATATCAGGGTCTGAATGCTCAAAGTAAAGGTCACTTAGTGATATAACAGAGGAGAGGTGATAATAAAAAGGCTGACTTACATTATAATTGATGCATTTTTTAATGAATATGCATTATACAAGATGATTTTTAGTACTATTCCAAATCTAGTGCACTGCATGATGTCTTTGTGAAGACAGTCTGGTGCTGGCTTATCATGCATCATTGAGCATTGTGTGGAAATAACCCATTAGTTACATGTACATGCTTAAACAGGAGTTAAAGATTTATCTTTAGCGTTAAAAGGGTATGAGATGCAAAGTAGGAGAAAGAGACCGAAGAGGTGGGAAAGGGTGGCCTGATTTGAGAGATGAGTGTGTTGCAGGATAATGAGGCTGTGTGTATGCACAGCGCTGTTACAGTTCATTCCTTGAACACTTCTGGTCTCAATTATTGCCTCACAAGTCACAGCAAGACATCTGCACAAATACCACACACACACACACACACACACACACACACATACACCGGCTCATAGGTCTTGCAGTATGCCCTAATGATTTTTATTCTACAGGACTGGTTAACCACTTGTTTATTTTTCCTGTCATTTGTGGTTTGTGATATTCATCATTAACCTTTACAAATGCAACAGCAACTGGCATTTTCCCCTGTCTTCTTCCACACCTCACCCCTCTCCCTTCTTTTTCGTCTGCCACTGTAAAAAATAAGCGGTACAAATAATGCCACATTACAGTGAAATGTGGCTGACATGCAAAAAGAACAGTAGCATGTAAGATTTATCAAAATTAGCGTAAAATATGCAGCCCAAGTCAACTCACAGCAGTTGCCTTATTTATTAACCTGTCATTGCCTTTAATTGATTTCTAACATCGCTTTATATATTGTCTCTTTTTATTAGCCTATTGTGCCCACGCACTGCCACAACTGCGCCACGTCTTACATTACTCGACTAATGTTCTGGTTACAGTGTCATTAATTTGTGAAAACACTCAAGGCAGTAAGAAAGTCAGGGGCAGAGAGAGAACAAGAGCTAATATATCGAAAGACAAGAGAAAGGAGAACCATCACCGGGGTCCTCAGGCATCTCTACTGCTCCCCATCACCCTTGTGTCTGCCTTTCTTCCTCCCTTCTTTTTCGTACCCCCTGTAGACAAGATGCTAATTAACGTTAAATTATCCTCTCTATCTTTCCCTGCTTTAAATGCACTGATGGGAAACCGCCTCTCTTCAAGGTTGTAGGCAACTTTTTGGCCAATACCCATTATGTCTATGGGTAGGGGAGATGATGGTGTGCACTCACTAGAAAAGAGACACTCGAGGCTGACATGTAAAGTTAGGCTTTATATAGCACAGCAAATTAACGGATGGAATTAGCCTGAGACTCTTTCAGTGCCTCACAGACAGGTTAGAACAGGGTAGACACTTGAAGTCATCTGCGCTGGTAGTAGTTAAAGCTTTGTTAATGGAGAACAGCAGGGGTTTGTGTGTGTTTCCAGGCGCATGAATGAGTATTTTTGTGACAAAGTGGTGTTTAGTGAGAGGGACTGTACAAGAAATAGAGCAACAAAGTGTGATCCGTCACAGAGGATCCCAAATCATTTACATCCCATAATGTGTGCTCTCTGGTTGCCGTTGCCTCTGTAATGCGTCATTGCCTGGGATAATGCTGTCATATGTTGTGTTGACAGAGTCATGTGTCTTATCCCACCCCATTTCTGTGTACCTGAGTGCAGCACTTACAGCTTATAGTCACACAGGTGTCTGTGTCGAAGGGAGACAGTATAACACTTTACACTACATTAAGTTGGAGTAATAAGGTTTCTGAAAGGGCAGCGTCTCTCTTCTTACTGAGGAAATGGAAAAAGAAAAACTTTATTTCCTCAGTTGTGCTTTTTTTCTTGTTTGATATCCATACATATATACTTCTACAGTCTCCCAGGTAGACAAACTCATGAGTGTCCCATGAGTGCTGAAGTGTATGCCCATGGGAATTCCCATGTGAGTGAAAGCCAGTGTGTGTAACGGAGTATCAGTAAGCTGCTGGATGTGGATGGTGCTGTGAAGACAACACCAGCTGCTGGTGAAGCTTTTTCTGCCTCCGGTATGTGTGCAACTTCTGTCTTATGTAGTTTTCAGCTCCTTTAGTTTTCTTTTTTGCTTGCATGTTTATTGGCATTGCCATGGAAAAAGCTGCTCATGCCTTCAACCCACTGGCTATAATACATGTAAAATATTGTCTTCTACCACTCTGCTCAGTATTTGTACTTACTTCAGTCTAGATTTGCTGTAAATAAAACATGTAATTTAGATTTTGAAATGCAGCCTTATGAGCACGTTCACATGTGAAATAAAGATGGCAAATTTCTTAAAGCCGCAAAAGTTGTATTTACAGTAAGTACTTTCTAAACTACAGTATATTTCTGGTTAATTATCACTAATAAATGTAGATTATACCTACTGCTGAAAAACTAAGAAAACCTCCATTATCACCATTCAAGTCAACCAATTAGTGTCCACTTGTGACTGGTTTATACGAGTAAATAGATGGGTACGTTGCGCTCATAAGTTTACATACCCTAGCAGAATTTGTGATTCTTTGGCCATTTTTCAGAGCATATCAATGATAATAAAAAACTTTTCTTTCACTCGTGGCTAGTGGTTGGGTGAAGCCATTTATCCTAAAAAAAATGTTTGCTCTTTTTAAATCATACTGACAACAGAAACTATCCAAATGACCCTGATCTAAAGTTTACATACCCTAATTCTTAATACTCTGTATTGGCCCCGCCCCTTTAACATCAATGACAGTTTCAAGTATTTTGTGGTCATTGTGGATGAGGCACTTTATTTTCTCAGATGGTAAAGCTGCCCATTCTTCTTGGTGAAACACCTTCAGTTCCTTTAAGACCTTGGGTTTTCTTGTATGAACTGCACATGAACTGCATGTTTGAGACCTCCCCAAAGTGTCTCAATGATATTGAGGTCAGGAGACTACGATGGACACTCCTTCACCTTCACTTTATTCTGTTGTAGCCAATGACTTGGCCTTGTATTTTAGATCGTCATGTTCAAACACCCAAGATCGTCCCATGTGTGTTCTGTTGGGGTATGTAAACTTATGAGCACAACTGTAAATACAGACACTACAGTGAGAGCTTTTTTTTTTATCAAACGTACAAGCTATGAGATAATGTAAGATCCTACCAAATATGTTAAGCTCCTCTAAAAAATAGCTTACACATTCTCATTTTTTCACTGGCTGGAAGGAATCTGTCTGATGTATCCGCAACTGCCAGCAGCTAAAATTAGTGTTTTTTTTCCAGCAATGAGCCAAAGATCAAATGGTATTGGCTGCTCTCGGTCATATTTTGCTCGAAGTAGATTTTAAAGTAGTCTTTTGAAGTCGATTTTCTGTATGTTTATTAGTTTGTGATGCGGGCGATTAACAAGGATGAGTGTTTCAGCAAATTTTCTCTTTGTTTGTCACAGTCCAACAGTAAGGAACATCACGACCACACTGGAATACTTTACAAGTGTGAACTGGAAAAAGTGTTACAATGCAGTATATTCAGGTGTACGTTAAGAAAATTCGCCAATACTTTAAACATCTGATACTCTAAATGCAATGTGATCTACACAAAAGCACACACCAGAACACGCAGGTTGTCAGATTAAAAAAGAACAATTAAGTTTTCTTTCCTACAATTGATGCTTCTCCACATTGCCATTTGCCATTTGTGTCTACTATTTAAAGTTAATGCTGTAGTCACTGGCATTGTTGTTGGTTAATTGTTGACAAGAGAAGAATGGGCAATGTGCAATTAAAAAAAATATTGTTTACCAGTCCTAATAAAAAGATATTGATGTTTTAAAATGCTGCACATCGCACCTTTATTAGACGCTTTTGTTTCAGAGCAGGTTCAAACAGCAAATGCAGACTATTGTTTCCTGCCTTTGCTCTTTTCAGCCAAAATTAGACATCAGTCAATACAAAAAGCCTACAAGGGAGTCCATTATCCATGCACAAAAGGCAGCACTCAGCACATACTACTGTGAACAATTTGCTAATGGTTTTGTTACTGCTATTGTGTGCATTACAATTCAACATAAGCCATTAAACTTGTTAATGGTCCTCTGGGACGGAAGTAAAGGTGGTGCAGGTGAATTATAGAGCGATGACAGTATGTTTTTCTCTTCATATTTTACTTGAGAGAACATAAGCTGCGTAAAGGAACAGCTGTAAAAGGATGAGCTTCTCAGAAAATCTCAGTTTATCCACAAAGAGCAGAAAGGTGGATACGGTGCACTGTTGTCCATTATGTGTCTGTACCCAAAAAGTCTAACATATTTTTCCCCCACAAAAAAAAAAAAAGCCCAATAACACAGACTTATCAAAGAAACCATGCACAAAAGAGACAGAAAATACATGTAATCATATTGCAAAATCTTCCTCATGCAGACGCAAAAACATGCTTGCAAACAATACCATATATACTTTTACTTATTTCTCTATTTATATGTACTTTCTCTGTTTCTTTGTGCAACTACTTTTCTTTCAGTTATCTATTTTCTCTTCCGTCATCCAGATCTTTATTATTCTATTTTATCTCATCTACTTTCAGAAATGTGCTGAAGGCTGGGCTCTAGGCATTACATACAAAAAGGCACCTCACAAAATACAATAAACAGACACACAATACATATTGATGCAGGTACAAGTTTCCAACAAATCTAAACGTGTAATGCTACACCACATCTTTATAGAACAACGTCCAATATGGTATAAATTAATCTGTGTGTATTGATGAGGGTGCGTGGAGCTTAAAAGGCAGTCAATGTAAAATATATTGAGGATTTTAATGTATTCATTTCATTCAGTGTTGGTACTTTTTAGTCAGACTGTATGTGTGTAGCTGTGTTAGTGTATATGTGTGTAATCATCAGTGTGTTTGTCCCTGGTGGATGTCCGTGCTCCTGATATTACTGGGTGGAGATTGCTGTCAGCAGCAACATTAAAGTGAATCCTCCTGAGAGAGAAAGCTCTGCATGGTTAGTGCTCAAATGGGCAAGATTTCAGATGTAAGCATAGTGAGTGATGATAAAATGAACGTGATAGCTTATTGATCTCCTGTGGGAAATTCTCTCTCCTTTTTTTTTTTTTTTTTTTTTTGGCTCTGCAGAACTTTGCTGCTCTAAGGAGTACACAGACTTTTTGGATATCAGGCTGTTAGAGCCCTTACCCATTAACTAAATCTATACAAAAGGTCAAATGTGTTTTTTTTCTAATTTAATCATGCATTGTGTTGAGTTAATGCACACAAAGATGTGATGTTTGGAATGAGACACAACCATTTAAGATGA
>JAPTGZ010000014.1:28183852-28196348 GCA_029814645.1 Fowleria isostigma | reverse complement strand
CATACTTTTTTACCATAGGTATCCAAGTTTCATTAAAAAAATTTAGTAAATAAAATTATGGGAGGTAATGGGTTAAGGGATCAGCAAAGAAATTATTGTAGGAAATATACTTCCAAGTTTAGACTAATATAACCAATAATTCAATAAACAACACAAGCATCAGACTGTCCAGATGTTTCATTTTGTGACGATAATCACCAAAACTACAAAAGAAAAAATATCTTGTCAGTACTTACCCAAAGAAAGCTGTTTTCCTTTGTGGTATATTTTACATCTGTTTAAAATGTCCTCTGGCTATAGTCACTTCTTGTTTCTCCATTTGCCCCACTCTTGGAGAAAATCATCTTTTTATAAACTGGAGAGTAGCAAGACAGTAGATAATTTTTCTTTTTTAGGTTTATTGTCATTTGAGTATGAGCCTTTGTTTGGTGCTTGCCAGTTTCTGTGCCTTGTGGAGTGGAAAATAGCACACCATCACAACACTCATAGGAATATTACTGCCATGCAATCGGAGATGCCATGTCGCTCTCCATCCGTTCTGCCTCAATGTGAAGTCATGGGTTTTTATATTGTCCTTGTTATCAGCAACATTACACACTTACAAAAGGCTCCACAAGAGAACTTGATGGTGTCAGGACGCTTTCAAATGGTGCAGTCGCTGTATGTGCACGGGTGTGTATGAAACAGGCAGTGGAAATGTTTAAAAGAAAGTACAAAGATGGTGGGAAAGGAAAGAGGGAGGGAAGAAGAGACACTAAATAAAATGTAGAACAAAGGAATGCAAAGAGGAGAGGAAAATGAAAGGTTGCACACAAGTATGTGTTATTGAATCTCTCCAATGACGTCTCCTGCTGTGCACCTCTGCTGGAGTTTACAGGGAGTCTACTGATGTTTCCCCTGAACTCCTCCTGACTGCTTCTTCCAAGGCAGTTATGGAATTATCATAATCCATTTTCAGGGTGCACTGGAAGACTTGTGCCATGTGGTGGGCTGTAAACTGAGATTAGATTCACAGCATGATAGTGAGGCACCTCTGCGCTTGCAAATGTGGATCGGATGTTAGCGTTGCCCCATTTCAGGGGTAGCATCCTACAAAGGACTCAGCACATGATGCTGTGGCCTTAAGCTGTACTCTGCATTCCTCACAGAAATCACACCTAATAGGGCATTCAAGCAGTCCTTATCAAGTTATGAAGACAAAGTGTACATGTAGGGACACGCTGTGGAGCCTCCAAATAGAATGAATTAGAGGCACATATTTTTTTGTGTTAGTCCTGTCAGTGCAGGATGACGTGTTTATTGTTGAAATGCAGATTACACATTAACCCCTGAAATAGGACAAAGCTAGTGTGTGTCAATGTGTGTTTGTGTGGTGTGTACGTTTATTGTGCGCCTCCCTCAGACTTTATCTGTTTGAGTATGCATTGGCAGTGTCTGTGTTACCATATAAGGGTACTTGTCTGTGGCTCCCAGCTTGCCTTGGGCCATCCTGCGGTGTTTAAATCTGTGTATCATCTGTCATTTAGCCTTCTATCCCTGCGGCTCTAAGAAGCCTACTGCCTCCTCAGTGCTTGCCGCCCCACAATGCTTCTAGTACAATAACTCAAGCAAGCTAACAGGATCATATAACATAGCATGACTATTGCAAACACCAACAGTGGAATTTGCTTTGTTGTTCAGCTTTGCTATATCTCGTTCAGATTTCCACCTGCCAGTTTCACTGTTCTTTGCCGTTCCACATCAAACTTCTCTTTGTTGTCTCGCTCCCCTCTCTTCCTCCACCACTTTCCAAATTAAATACACTTTAAGTTGCTCTTGCTTTCAAGTTGATGTACAAACTCTAACTTGGTCCTGATCGAGCAAAATATCTCAGGTAATATTTGAGACAGCCCCAGTCTGTCTTGATTAACAAATACTCAGTGATTGGCGTCATGGGTACTTTGAAGTTAAACAGATCATTTTCATACTGCCAACACTGGCACATCAACAGACCAACTGAAGCTGTGCGTGATGTATCTTGGCACTGTACTCAACTGGAAAAAAATAACAGTAATAGTCCTGATAGGGTGGTCTGCTTTGTGAATGTTTTTCATCTTTTGCTGATGATAATAAACTTGTTTCTTTATGCTTTTGCACACACATTTATACTGATGCCTACATTAATTAAAGCTATTTCATTATGTGTAATATATCTTTATAAAAGGTGTCATCATTAGTTTGATTTCTGTAATTTTTGTACTGATATTTCCACAGTTTAAAACTCATATTATCACATCTACAACAGATATACAAATTACACATTAATAACTGTGGAAAGCTGACAGATTGCTTAATGTCAACTGCATTGAGATCGAAGGTGTTTTACTTCAAAAAACATTTAACTGTGAAGCTTACTAAGATTGCAGAACGTGCTGCTGTCAAAATGAGGCGTTTAGTGCCTTCTCGGAGCTATTTGGGGCTATTTTTCTTTCGACTCTTAAATAATTAGAGTCTCCCATGTGATTTTGCACAACGTTAATTTTAAGACAGCCTAAATTTGTTCTGAGTGGAAAGGTGTGTTCATAAGGTTTCCTCCGATTTATTATAGGTCATTTGGCAGGAATAAGATAAGTTGGGTTAACCAGCAACTTACTTTTACAGACAGCTTGATTGAAGAATCCCTGTTTTTCTTCCAGGGAGTGATAGCTTAACTGCCCAGTTTGCTGTTAGAGGGTGGTGATGAATTGCAAAAGGCAGAGAATTGAAATACTGCTCTGTCTTTTCTCCCTCCCTCGGTGGCTAGCCGTGGTCGCTAGTGGGGTTTAGTTTCTGTCGAGTTTCAGGGAAGAAGTGGCTGGCAGAGCAGACAATCATGCCCACCTTGTCACCCCCAAGGCCCCATGCTTCATCTCAATAAGCCCCTGTCTTCCTCCAGCTCGGGAGCAGTTGGAAATAGCATTTGGGATTTGTATGGCATTCGCCGGTGTGTGTATGTGTGCATAAAGAGAGGCAGGCAGTGTGTGTTTCTTGCTTGTGCATGCCTATGTGGGTTCACTTATAAAAACAACAAAGATTTCAGGGATTTGAGCCAAAGTGAAAGATCAACTTTCACACTGTCAGATGGACTACACAGAGAGAAAGGAAAAAAAATGGAAAGGAAAAAGACAAAATGCAACGCTGCAGAGGCAAAGAGTGAAAATGAAATATAATCAGATAGAGCGGTAGAGAGAAAAGTGAGAAAGAAACTGAAAATCAAAGAGGGTAATAGGAGAATGTATTTGTGTTGGTACATTAGCCTTTCTTTGTTCTGCATGACAAAAGGGCAGATAAACTCAAGGAAAAAGAAAAGATGGAGAAGAGGTGCACATACTGACAGGAAGGCACAAAGGGTGTAAACTTTGACTTATCATCCCCTGCTTTCTTGTATTCTTTTTCAAATACTTAGAGGTCAGTGCAGCTGAATTAAAGAGAAATGTGTTCGTTTGAAGGTTATATAAGAAAAGCAGCTATGGAGAATAAATACAATGAAAGTCCGATGGAGGACGAACAACTGCAGGAAGAAGCAGTTGTGTGTTGCAGCATCTTGTTAGCAAAATAATCTAGTATTCTGTAGGCTTCAAAACCTCCCACCACTTTAATAACGATATTTTCCTTTTTCCTATATCACCCATCAGTCCAATTACTGTACAGTCTCTTTTTCACACTCCCTCAGATGTGATTTCTAGTTACTGTCTGCACCTAACAAATGTGAAGGTCATGATAGTCCATCACCTTTGCTTACCTCTGTTCTATCTCCCATAAAGCGCCAGCCTTCTCATTGTATGCAAATTAACGCCGACTGCAGTGTGTATCTAAAGGTGCGTCGCAGTCATGACACTGATCTGTCAGCAACATATAGGCGTCTAGTATCTGATTTTCTGGTGACTGCCTCGTGTTTCCTTCATGTTTGTGTATGTGTGTGTGTGTATGTGCATGTATTTTATTAGTATTTCACTGACAGCGTCCAGATTTGACTAGCGCATCACAATTTGTGACAGCCAATTAGTCCGTCATTTGGAGATCTCCAGAGTGGATGTGAAGAAGTTAAAAAAAATAAAAGCTGGAGGGAGGGTATGTTTATATGCAAATACAAGCCAAACACTGTCACACTATACCTTCATTTGAATAAAGACATCAGACATGAATGCTATTCTAAGTAAAAATGATCATGATGCTAAAAAATAATAGTGTGTCAAGAGGAATTAAATCATTGAATCTGAAACAGCTGGGTTTCTCTAATATTATTACTCCCTTCTATCATTTCTAAAGTGACTATAATAGAAAGCCTGAAATGATAAACTAAGACAATGCTTCTTACAATGGAATGTTGTTTTCCTCCTGCAGTGGATGTGTGTGAATGTGGAAATGCCTTTTTAAATATTGATTATGAAGTCTAAAATGCATGTGCAGCCCTGCTCTTTTATCTCTTACACTGGATGAATATGCAACTAATGGCACCTTTTTTCACAAAATCCACCAGTTTTTCTAGTCACTATTGCTTTGTCAATGACTAAGCGCTGTGTCAGTTCTGTTTAACCTTTGTCTGCTCATGACAACAATAATGTGCTTGTGGACAGCGGAGTGCATTCATCCATGTATAACTCGATAAAAAGATGCAAGAAGGGTTATTGTGCACAGACAGACATGTTTCAGTGCTCCAAGGAAGCTTGTTATACACAGAACGCAGCATAATTCATCAGCCATAATCTTGCGAGGAATGATAAGTGTGGAATGACCTCCGGGAATCATGATGGACACTTTGCCATTTGGGAATGTCACAGCCTCAGGACCGCTTGCCTTTAGCAGTCAGTGATCGTGTCCCGGGAAGCAATCATTCCGACCCCCTCGTCCTGTATTTCCCTCAAGCACTCGGAGAATTACATTTTCATTTTGCTGCAAGCACCTTGATGCATTGCTGTAATCCACCAAGTGGCTGAAGTACAACCCACGCAAAGGGTGAGGTTGAGGCTGCACCTAAACTGCTGATATTATAAACCTATGATGAGACACAAAATGGGTTCTTATCACATTAAGGTTCTGTGTATGGGCACAAGGGCAGTTCCGCTTGTCACGCATGTCTTTACATAATACACTCTGTTTACTGTAAATGACACAGTTGATTAATATTTTACAACTAACATCTTTATTTAAATGTAATACGCTAGAATACCAATCCACAAGACCCTCATTTGAATTTTTAAATAGTCTGATATGTTGAAACATGGTTAAAACAAGTCAGTTGGATCATTTTTATTGCAAAATATTCAGAGCAAGATTGTATCTTCATGTGTTATTGCATCATATTGACATACAAAAACAGAACAAAACTTCCAGGCCAAATTATTAGCAACAAGATACAAAACAAATGACTGGAGTGGCAGCAGTATACTTGCCTCCAGTGTTATTTTCCTCCACAAGAAGTGTTGTCTAGAGAAAGCTGTCTGTAACAGCAGCAAGTAGAAAGTAGTCAGGCAAAAAGTAGGAAGGATAAAAAAAAACCAAAAAAACAGGTACATAGCAACAAGAGACCTAAACCACTAAGACGTGGGATATAAAATGGTGTAATACTGTGGTAACAAGAAAATCAGCAAGGGTAAGAGGACTGGATATCAGGGAAAAATGGGGCAAAACAGCAAGACAGACTAGTTAATTGGAAACATACATGAGTGGCTAAGGTTACAGCTGAACTGCCAGACACTAATAAGCGCATGAACTGCAGTCAAGACAGCCCAGACACTTCTATGTTCCATGAAAGATCACAACATGACAGCTGCTTAACACATTTTGATTTTTGTATTTTTGTATTGCTGTTGTGTTCTTTGTCACATAGTAGTTTTACATCCGTGTCTAAGTCAGATGTTGCTCACACACACCTCTACCTATATGTAGATTTAATATTTTTATTCTCACTGTGGTATTCAGATAAATATAGCCCTCTATTAAGAGATGTATGTGTTTGTTCTGTCAGTCATTACAGTGTCTGACTGACAAGTGTTTATGGAGTCGGGACGCTGCTCCGTGGAGTTGATATGCGTGACCTCTGTGAGAGACAATTGCCTTCCGGCTATAAATTAAAAACATACAGAAATAGACACCTTCAAACTCAGTCTCTGAAAAGTAGTTTGCAAGTGTTTGTGAGGCGTCGGCCAGTTACTCATCTGTCCAACTAGTCGAAAAGATGTTAGTGTTAATGTGAGCAGAGCAGAAAGATCAGAGGATAATGATGATGATATACAATTAATGTGTTGTGTGTCTGTTTTTATATTAATCATCCCCTTGTAAGGTCATGTCTGAGATTGTTACGGATGTGTATGAAGTATGTAATAGGGCACATGTACAGGCATGTATAAGTGTGAGATTGCATGTATGATAGCGTGAGTATTTTCCCCCAGGGAAGGTCAGGGACATTAGTAAGATCAGTAAAGCAGTCTTGTTCATTTTATTAACTGTCTTCCTGATTACATCTTGCCCTGGGGTATGCTGCCTCCATTAGCCAGGTCAAAGCATGATTACACCAGAATAGATTAGCGTTCTATTTTCCTCACTTAGAAACCACTATGGAGGAATGAGACCTTGGGTATTGATACTCAAAGGTGAATGCGTATACTATGAGTAACTTCATTAAAGCCTCTGAAAAAGACAATAGCCAGAGAGACAGCCCCTGACCCTGTTGTTTTTTGATTTATATTTTGTTTTTTGTTAAAAAACTAAGTCTCTATCTGTGAAAGCAGTAGACTTGTCCTGAGGCAAAGAATATAAAGGTTAGTCCGCTAGTGATTTAAAGGTTAAAGCACCTGCGTTTTTTTGTTACTTCGGCCTTTCAAAGGTAGGTATCAGAGAGGAATAAATACAGGGCCTGAAAGACAGAACAGAATCTTGATGTTTGTAAGCGAACACAAATAGTAGGATTGCTAGATAATGCATCATGACTTAGTTATGCAGTAAGCAACGCCAAAAAATAAAAAAATAAAAAAAAAATCATGGTAGATGCCCCCACAGCAAATTCTGCCCAACGTGCCTCTTGATAAAAAAATGGAACACATTCCCCACTGGCAATTGTCTCTGTTGACTAAAATGTCGAACTTTGGATTGATAGGTACTGTCAGACCTCTACACGCTGCACACCATTGGGGATTTCCTTGGATTGAAATTTAGATGGACGGATACATGTGACATTTCTAAACTCAATTTTCAATTATGGACGAGGCCTCTCCAGCTGCCTACACTGAGCCCTGATAACTGTCTGACAGGTCCAACAAATGATGAAGGCCTGTCTTCAAATGATTGAAGTGTATTCATCATTTGCTCTCCTGTGCAGAGAGACTGAACCTGCAAACTTGGACTCAATCATTCTGGCGCTCATTAACTGGACGCACGGACACGTATGCACTCATACCACTTTCAAGGTATTTACTGCCCTACATATTAGATACTCTCTGCAGTTATACAAATGAAAATCCACCCCTATCATAATGACTTTTAAATGGGCTCTATTTAGGCTGGCCATTAAGACACAGTAAATATGATGCTTTAAAGACCCACATTAAAATAATTACAATTGTTTACAAATTCATTAAAGTGTTGTGCTACCCAAGGAGTAAACAGTCCTCATATGACACCGGTGAGTTATTTTATTCTTATATTGTCATATTTATGCCCCTCTTTTCAATTCTCAAGTTATAGCTCCTCGAGTCTTTGCCTCGACTCCTCAGCCCTCCCGATAAAAATGTAAGAAGAGGAGTTCAGGCAAAGAGCCAAGGCAATGGATATTTAACAATATGAGACATCCTGGCCTCTGAACCATCAGTTAAATATGACACGTGCAATTTTCTGTTATGTTGTTGCAATGTTCCTGATCCTGTCAGACAGATGCTCATGTAAACTTCTGAATGTCTTCAGAGGTGTCGAAAGTATTCACATTCATTCCTCAGGTAGAGGTATAGATACTAGGGTTTAACCCTAGAACACTATTGCCGGGTGATTTTCACCCGATTTTCATGTTAAACCAATGGGACTAATTTTAGCGATAGTGTTCTAGGGTTAAAAAGACTTCTGTAGAAGTATCAACTCAAGCTTTTTACTCCAGTAAAAGTGTAAAAATACTGGTTTCAAAACTACTTAAAGTGTCAATTTAAATGTAAGGAGAAAAAATGCCATTAGGACAAAAGCTTAGGCGGTGCCACAGAGGCCTGTAGTGCACTACCCCACCTCCCCCAAAATCATTTTTCTAAAGGCCATAATGACTGTAATGTTATATTAAAATGTTAATGTGTAAAAATGTGGGATGCACTAGTCTACCTGTTTCGGCCTTATATATGCCCATTGAAAATGAAGGCATTTTGGTCCAATACAAATGTATTAAAGAATCATATATGTGTACTACTGAGCATTAACGTGTTTCATGGAGTAGAAGATATGATGACTAGTTAAATATAAGTATTGAAATAATGTGAAAACACAGGAGGATGGGTTGCATACAAACCAATAGGGTGTCGGAATAGAATATGTTATGCTTCTCATTCAACCACAATCAAATTCACTCTATCCAGATGGTGCCATTTATCTGGATAGTTTTTTGGGTTTTTTTATTTCAATGATGACAAGAAGGAATAAAAACAAGCCAAAATGATTTTTTTTTTTTTTTTATGTAAGAAGTAAAAAGTTTGCTGAAAGATAATTATTCCAGTAAAATATAGATAACCAAAATTTCTACTTATGTTAATAAAGTATTTGTACTTTGTTACTTAACATCTCTGATATTTTGTATATTAAAGTCACAGAGGTATATTGTATCAATGAATAATTTAGAGACATCATCCCTTTTTTAACACATTTGATCATTTTAATAACTAATACAATGTTAAGATTAAGTAAAGTTTTATTTTCAAAGTCTTGTTCCTGTGTCGGTTTGTATATTTCAGATGTTTTTCATAGCTCTTTTATGTGTCATGGGTCTAATCACCCCAATACTTCCACAAGATTTCCACAAAACTTTGGTCAAATCTCCTTTGGTCAGTCTGCTCCGTGCTCTGTCTTCAGTCTTCGGGCCTCCATCCTCTGTCTGTGATCCTCAATATGCATTTAAGGGATCTGACAGAGCCTTCAAGATGTACACTGAGATTGATTTCCAGGTCACAGTCCAGCATCAATGAGTCAAGGAGATGAAAAATAAGGCAAAAGAGGCCACGATCACTCCTCAAATTTGGAACAACTTCCTGAATAAGTGAATCCCAGTCCTTCCGACACAGTTTGACTAGCACATTCACATACGTAAAGAGGAAAAACAAACCTTGAAATAGAAGTTTATTTTACTCACACTAAAACATCTTTTACAACTCAAACTGAAAAGTTTGGAGTCTAATTAAAAAGACTAGAATTGAAGACGAAAGCTCCAGGTTTTCAAAGTACAAAAATTCCCACTCGCTAACACAAGTCTGCACATGGTATATTCTGTACACACCAACACATACAGTTACACCCTCCCAGTTGGTGGTAGTTGGTTCAAGGCCAGACAGTGTAAAAGAAAATATAAGAGAAATATACTGTAGCTTAGTTTAAAAAAAGGAAAATTCATATGGGGTTATTACACACATTAATGCACAAGTTTAAAAACTTTCCAGCTGTCAGCCCCTAACTCACCCCTTCTCATATCCCTTTATCATCCTGTATTTTTCCTCATACAAACTTCTGCAGAACCCTCCACTGGCAGATCCAGTGAGCACTTCACAGATCTCTCAGACACTCAGTGCATTGAGCTGTCAAACCAAAACCAAAGCACTTACGCTGCCCCCAGCCAACACAGCAACCAAACAGGAAGATTGGACAGAGAGCCAAAAAGTTACCTAATTATGGAACACAGCACATCATTAAGACTCCAATAATGAGCCTCCACAAGCCAGGTGCAGCCTCACCTGTCAGCCACGTCCTCATTACTAATATGGTCATCATGTTCCTTGGGACATCATGGACAGGTTATTAAGGAATGATGGGCAGGTGAGCAACACTTGGTATACTGCTAAAGAATAACTCTTGTACTGGTGAAAATAAATTGGCAATTTGTTATAAAATGCACCATGTTTTTATCTAAATTCAACATGACCTATTAAATAGTAGATTAATAAAGCACTCTTTTCATGTGGTATTCTTTATGCAATGTATATGGTTTTAATGACATGCAGTTGCTTTTTTATGAGAAGAGTTGTATTTGGATTCACATTGGAACTCATGTTAAAAATCTAATATTTAAGGCATAAGTATAAGGTAAATAGTATCTGAGCAGATGTGTTTTTCTTCCATCTACATTTGTTTATTGTAGAACCAATGCTGATGACTCTTGATCATGTGAAGGCTTTAGCTTTAAACATTTCACATAGTGCAAAGATGCACTATGTACTCTCTCTGGTTTGCTTTATAGGTGCTGTTATTGCAAGAAATCTCTTTGATGAAGACAGTTGACAGGTAGTTCACACACCAAGAGAACCTTTAATAGTTTCATGAGCTTTATTTTAATGTTTGAGCTGTCGTAATATTATACAGAGCAACATCTAAAAATTAGAGACAGAGGGCTGGCTCTACTAAAGGTTTGTGTGTATAAAAATGTGTGTAAACTCATTGCACACGCAAAAAAATGTGCAAACTGATTTACTAACAGTGTGCACGAAGGGCTGTGTCTTCCAAAAGGGTAAAATAGCGTGTCTGCAGTCACTTAGTACGTTTGCCATAATGGATATGCAATATGGGGCATTTACATGCAATTGTGCGTGTGCTGGGAGGAGAAAATGTAAATATATTAATTTAGCACACACAAGTGATTTATCAAAGTCGAATACAATTTTGCTCATAGAAATTTAGTCTATATTTAGCATGTCTCAAAGGGAGGTGCAAAGGAGGTTTGTATGCATAATTGCGCACGTGGCTGCAGCTATTGTCACAAGAAGGAGACATCAAAATGATGAAACAAGATGCAGATAACTCATTTTTCACCCTTGTGTGAACATTTTTGGAATGAATGAAACACTCATTAAAATATATCACCTATCCAGCTTTGTCATTTTGGAGGAAGTCAGAGCACATTCAGGGCCAGCCATGAGAATACATTGCAATACCTGCAATGGCAAAACTCCTGGCAAGTTTACATTTCCTTACATCTGGATCATCCCAGTGCGCTGCATTAACTTTGAATTCATTTATCATCATCGTGAATACTCAACATTTTGATGTGGTCCTGATTCACCACGTTAGACGACCATAGCCATCGGCGGGAGGGCCACTAATATTGCTTATCAGATTTTTTTGTTTTTATATCAGAATACCATATCAGACATGAACAATCGTTGACATTACTGATCAGATTATTTTCTGATTCACCACATCAGACGGCCGTTCTGGACTTTGACAGCATGTCCTACTGGTCAGTCCACCCCTGACTATTGCCATTAGTGCTGATGTATCCCAGAGCAGTTTTCCAGTTTACTGTCTCCATGATGACAACCAGTAGCACATATAAAATCCTCATTTAAATAGGGCATTCTCCAACACATTTGCACCTGTTGTCATTTGTGCAGGCAATCGTAGTAAATCCCCTGCAAACCGCAGTTCAGCCCCACATGCAGAATTCTAGATTGCGCATGCAATTTAGTGCACACAAATCCGGCTCAGAATAGGAAGCCATGAAACACCTTTAAAACAAGAGCCACTTCAGCCACTGCTTGTACCACCCTAATCACCAGGATGTATTAAACATAATCATGTTATTTCACTACTCAGTCCATTCACTGATTCATTCATTCCTTAATGCACTGATGTTTATGGTCAATGTATTTTTCTACACATAGTACATGGCATCCACATGAACTGTGTGTCTCTGATCCAGCAGTTTCTGCAGCACCAGTTTTTTCTTCATTAATATGCATATGTATCAAGGTCTTCCAAAAATATGTAAGGAAAATTGTGAAATACATGTCATGTTCCAAGATCCAGGAACCAGACAAAAAGGTGGAGACCACACAGAGCATTAAGATTTTAACAAAGTAATTTTAATGAATTTAAAAAAAAAAAAAACTCAAGAAAATGCCATCAGTAATCAGTATATAATGTGTCGTGGATGCATATATATGTTAGGTTTGAGAGTGTGTGTGTGTGAGTGAGTGACTGTATGTGGGAAAAACCTAAACCCAAACCAACACAAACAACTAAACAAAGAAGCAAACACCCCCCAAAACCCCCACCGGTGGTGTTGGAGGTCCAACCTCACTGGAGCACAGAGAGAGACAGAGTGGCTTCTTAGGTGCCGTTTACACGAGAACGCTTGTGGGTAAAAACGACAAAATATTTTATCGGAAGTGCCTTTCATTTACACGGTGACGGCGTTTTTGGGGCTTGAAAACGCAAAAATCTGAAATCACCCTCCAAAGTGGAAAAGTTGAAAACGCTCCGCCGTAGCGTCTCCGTGTAAACAGAACAAGACGCAAAACTCTGA
>JAPTGZ010000014.1:28157171-28170230 GCA_029814645.1 Fowleria isostigma | reverse complement strand
TGATGTGAGTCTCAGGTGGGCTTCGTATTGTTGGGGCTTTATTTCTCCATATCAGTGCTTTTGCGTCTCTTATTACCTGACAGAACTGCTTTTGCGTCCACCTGCAGCCGTCACCAACCCCCCCCATTGCTCTTTGGCTGGTGTGCATGTCCGGCGTTGTGTCATCAACACTCTTTTTCTCCATTATTCTGCTACTCTGTTCATTGTCTGCTTTAATTTTGGGCGTCATGCGAGTGCTGACCCCAAATTCTGTATTAGATCCTAGACTGTGTCTGGGACTAAGCTGTGATCTCCCCACGGCTCTGCCCCTCCTCCTCCTGCCCACACGTGTACGCGCTTTCACCAGCAGGTAAACCGCTACACCTGAATGGGTGGATGTTCTGTCATATCTAACACTAAACCCCCGCCTTTATACAGGTATAGACCTAAGGTTCTTGTCCTGGTTTGTTCTGCCTCTCCCTTCCTCTTCGATGCCGTTGTTTCATCCACCTGTGTTTCTGGTGCTGTTCTTTTGGTGCGTGCGCGCCGCTACACCGTTATTGGCATGCATTCAAGTGGACACTCACAGAGAATGATTTTACTTTGGTTTCTTGTAGTTTGATTTATTCTAGATTTTTTTAATTCTAATTTTTCTGTGCATGGCTGCTGTGCTGTGACAATATTATTTTGGCTTTTTGTTTTTTTGTTCAGGTTTTGCTTAATGTTATTCCCTGGGTGCAATATTTTTATTGCTGAATTTTAATTTTGATAACATTAATAGGTCTGTTTTTTAAAGTGTTGTAATAAAATAAAGTCCATTGTTTGTAATTAATCACATCCTTTGTCTTATATGTCTAGACCTAAGCGGCCGTTTTGTGTTAAATTGATACAGGTCCCAGGGCCTTTTCCCCAGGTGGTATTTTTGGGGTTTTTTTCTATAATTACAAAATACTGCAACACACCCCTCAATAACATGAATTTGATTTAACTAGTTGTGACACTTTACACCAATGCCTTTTGCTCTACAATTGATATGAGTGATCATGTCATGTCGATTCTAACGCTAGTGTGTTTTCGGTCTTGGTCTTGATCTAGGTCTTGACAAGGTTTGGTCTTGGTCTTGCCTTAGCATTTATGGTCTTGGTCTTGGTCTCGATACCCTCCGTTCTCGGCAGTGCCTTGGTCTTGATACCCTCCGGTCTCGGCAGTGTCCTGGTCTCGGTCTAGCCGGTCTTGACTACAACACTACAGATTGCGCCCTGTATTCTTGAATTTGTCTGACAAAAGAACCACATCTGTCTTATCTGTGATTGATTTACATGTTAGTAGTTGGTTTACTGTTAGTCCCGCCTTCATATTTGGATTTAAGCCCCGTTATTCCAGACGGAATTCTCAATGAGAGAGACGGATGGCTAGCCAGGTTATGAAAGACATACAGTCATGACCAAAGGCTTTTGCAGAGATACAGTTTGTTTTTGCAAGTTTTGGTCTTTCTTTTTTTTTTTTCTTTTTTTTTTCCACATTTTCCAGGTACATAAAAAATAAAACTACACCTTTTTTACACCTTTCAAAGACTTTCATTGGCAAATAAATCACATTTTATGCAAAAAGTAAATTGTGTCACTATCAAAACATTTTACTGTGACTATATGTCCTTAGTGATGCATGATATAAATGTTAAGTTAATTGTTAGTTACTTGATCAGGAATAGCTTCAGTTAGAGAGAAGGGCAGCTTGTGACCATACTCTACGTATCATATACAGCTGTTTTTATTCATTTTACATTCTCCAACTATCAATGATGTAAAAATCTTCATTAATCTAATCAAATGAATGGTCCAATCTTTGCACTGAACAGCCAAATCTAATCTGACTGACAGACTTCACAGTTAGTTACAGCCTTAATGTCCTTAAAACTCTCAGTCTTTCTGTTTCAGTGGGTTTTTTTTCAGTCTCTGTTTGGAGAGTGTCGATCCATTAGTAGTACTAACACAGCTCTGTAGATAATGGCTGGCTTCTCTAATGGCTCCAACTGTACCTGAAATAAAACAGACAACTGTTTAATGCAATAATTAATGGTTGGCTTGCTTTTTCTGTAGCTTCAATTGACAAAATAAAACAGTCATCAATCTGTGACATTAACCTTAAGTAATTCACATCAACTTTTACAGAGTTCTTATATTTATTCATCTGAAGATAAGGAATAATGAGTAATAGAGCACAAGCATTAGATAAATTTTGGTATGCGTTGTAGCCCCTTACAGATCAAACTATGCAGGATAGACAGGGGAGGAGAGAGTGTGTTTCAAATACATCTTCAGATCATGATCAGAGCAAGGGGAGGTTGCAATTAGCATGGATTAAAGGGCAGATTATAGCGCAACTAATGAGAACATAAAGAGATTAGATGCCAGGCAAGAGTCATGGAGACATGGAATTGATAGACAGATAGGAAGCATGGCAAAAAAAGTGAGGGGGGGAAGCCACTGAGACCAACTGATATGAGGATGTTAGGAAAAGGTGTGCAAGGAAGATATGAGAGAGAGAGGGGGAGGGAAGAAGGGCAGACTGGTAGAGCAAGAGATCCAGAACTGCAAGAGAAGGTAGAAAGACATAATAGGAAGAGAGATAAAGAGAAAGAGGCCTCTGAGACCAAGAGATATGAGTGAGCAAGAAAAAGACAGGGTGAGTAGAGAGAGGCCTAAATATGTGGGAGCTGCAGAGATGGAGAAAACAGTGGCAGGGACAGGGGGCAGTGGGGTTCTGGAAGTAAATTGATGGATAGGTGGTCCACGAGCGGAGAAAGATTGAAACAATGGAAAGAGACAGGGGAGCCAAGCGAAGACTCAGACAGATTAAAAGGAGCAGGGAAGAGAGTATACACACACACACACATGCATGCACTTGTGTAGATAAACAAAAGGGTGGAGACAAAGACAGACTCACACAAGCGCTCTTTTCTCCTCATGCACACACACAGACTCACACTGCATTATCTGTTGCTCTCGTGAGGGATCTCGCGGCATGGCTAATATGCCTCCCCACAGCCTTACTACAAAAACAGAGATGTTAAGAGGATAGGAGGGTAACAAAGAGCAGCAGGTCCCGAGAACAGACTGCAGGCTCTCTACACAACAAACAGAAATGCAAACAAACGGTGACAACAAAGAGCAGAAACCAGCCATGCCCTGACAAAGACGAATTGATCCACGACTTTGTGCAAAAGCTCTCCAGGACCGTGAATGAATGCATGCATGTGTCTGGGAATATTCCTTTGCAAAGAGCATTGGCATATATAGTCGTGGAAAAAAATTAGTAGACCACCCCATGTTTTCTTCAATTTCTTGTTCATTTTAATGCCTGGTACAACTAAAGGTATATTTGTTTGGGTAGATATAATGATAACAACAAAAATAGCTCATAAGACTTTAATTTCATTTCTTTTTTTTTTTCATTTTATTGTTTATTTCTATCTTGTGCACTCCATTTACAATACTTATTATATACATTTTATCACATGTACACAGATAATCATATAGATTTTGCTGTAAACACTAAATACATAGAGAATTTTACATAAACAATATGCAAAGAAAAATATCCTCCTGAGACCTGGTAATGTATTTTTGTCTTCTGTAGGGGACAAAGGTTTGACAGTATTACTTAAAAAATGCTGTCCATTGGAAAGGATATTCCATTTAAAATAAATAATAAAAATAAAAATGTATCTGAAAAAAGTGTTGCGTTATGCAGTGTCCAAAAAAGACAATTGTTTAATGTAAAAAAGCTAAAATTTTCAGTTTTCTGGGTCTCAGGAGGTAATATACATCGAGAAATATACACAGAGACATTGGTTGTAAACATTATGTCTACACAATATGCATAATACATGAATATATATGGCATTTCATTATTAAAATACAACCCTAGTAACCCAAAAGGGAGTGAGAAGAGGTAGAACTTATTTACTCCCACCCCAAGTTTCACTGCTTAAACTTGTATGGTTGCAACTTAGTCAAAGAAATTAGCTGTAAACATGCATTAGTACAACAATACTAACTGGAACACAATATGCCAAACACCCAATCAAGGGAAATTAATGCTGATTCAACACAACAGATTATAGGCACCGAAATGAGTATGTTTAATGTAAGAGCTGATATCTATTCATTTTCCATGGTTTTCTTGATAATAACCAAAATTACATAAGTTCTTACATCAATAGCTTTGATGAATTGTACTAACAAAAACAGGGCTTTCAGGCATTCCATGTTTTCTTTTGTTTGTTTTAGTCACATGATACGCACAGGAGTTAGTACTTAATTCATAACCATTGTTTTTTATGAGTTTTGATGGTGTAATAATTTTTTCCACAACTGTATCTGTGTGGAGGGGCATGCATATTTTTAGTGCTTGGGGAGGGTGTCCTTCTGGGTATTTTTCAGCTAATACAAGAAGTTGACAGCATGTCTAAGACTTACTTTTGGCCTTTTTTTTTACTAAATAATACAGTAGCTGCTCTTGTTAGAGGAGAGAGAAGACGAGTATTGATTCACTTTCACCCTCCATAGAGATCAGTGTAGAGAGCACATGATGTGTTTATGCCGTCTATGCATGTGGGCAACTGTGTGGTTGCAAATACTGCCAACCTGACCACTGTCTGACACCTGTCACTCAGACTGCTGAGCAGGAATTCAGTGTAATTAATGACCCTTATTTCCAACATGAGCTATATGAGAGAAGCAAACTTTGGGGTTATGAAAGGCATTCTGACATTTCAGCTTCACCTGGCCACCTTTCTTAAAAGCCATCATCTCCCAGACCGAGGATATACGCAACTGAGCATAGCGAGTGCCATTTTGGATCCACTGACCTTTTAGTTCATGGTCTGTCTAGCAGTGATCCCTTGATATGAAAGAAGGGTGGCCCAGGTACTTCTGCTCCTTTGAGGCCGAGGATTCTTTTAACTGAATAAGTTTTATATACACAATATTGAGAAAAACCAACCAAAACTCCAGCCTAATTTGAACAGCATGGGTGACATTTGTATTAGTACTACTCCTGAGATCTTTGTGATGTGAATAAGAGTATTACAAGTACAATTTTGGGTAGAATTTCCTGGATGGAGCATTGATGCTTATGAGAGAAGGATAAAACTGTCAGAACTCTTATCACTACGGCGACAGCAACACTGTCACACTATTTCTCTCTGTCTTTTTTTGTTGCTGTCTTTCCTTTTTTGCTGTCATTGCTCTTATCTCACAGCCTCCCTATATCTCCTCTCTCTCTCCGTCTTTGTCTTTCCCTCTGATGCTCTATCTGTCTTATGGTGTATACGTCTGCAAAAAATATACTAGACATGATGGAGATGTAAGCATTAACCTCCCTTTATATGGAAGAAGAAAGATAGGTGAGTGTGTCTGTCTGTATGTGTGCGTGTGTGTGTGAAAAACCGACAGATAAAGCTATCACGATAAACAGTGTAGTGTTTCTGTCCCAGGTGACACTAGAGGAACAAAACCCCAGTGTTTATCAATCCATCATGTCTGTTTTTATCTCTCACATGAACATTTAGTAAGTTTGTTGTGGGGTTTGATCATATTACACAACCCAAAGTCAGCATACCAATAGATCAGTGGTCACATCTCAAGACAGATTGGAGAAAAAAATGATATACGATATATTTCCAACATTTTTGAATCAAAAATGAATTTCTTATGAGCATGTATAGATAGTTTTCTGTTGTTGAACCTTACTTGCATAACAGAAAGTTTTGTGAGTTCATTATCAAAATGCTGTCTTTATGTCTTTGTCATATCAAATATGTTGTCCCTCAAGGCTCAGTTCTTGGTCCAATACTTTTTTCATTTTCCATGCCAATCCTATATATTCATTGCCATGCTGATGACCCTCAGTTGTACATTTGAATGAAGCCCTCAAACCCAAGTATGCTGAATTTTCTACAGAACTGTGATTTTATAAATTTGATGTCTCAAAGATTTTAGCAACTAGACTCTAATAAGACAGACTATCATGAAATTGGTCTGCAGAAGTTCTCCAAACAAATCACCTGAGTCTGAGTTGCCACAATTTGGTAAGCCTTTTGCAAGAAATCTTGGTGTTATATTTGATAGTAATTTTATAATTTCAGCAACACATTACTAACAGCTCAGAGACTGTTTATCAGCTCAGAAATACCACCAAGATAACAGTTATATTAAATTTTAGAGATGCAGGAATAATTATGCATGTTTTTATCACCTCAGATCATGATTGTAGTAACAGCCTCAGCCAAAAATATCTGAAACATCTGTTCCATCTATAGGGAATAAAGCTGAGTAGAACTGAGACATGAACACATTACACCTGCTTTACCTTGTTGACAATGGCTCCCTGTTTGTTTGAGGATGGATTTTATTGATTCTTTTATATTTTAGACCTTAACCCATATCAACTGTCACATCCTCTGATAGTAGTCTTCTGTCTAACCTAGTGTCCAGGCTGAAAACTTAAGACAGTTGAGATCTCTCAGCTGTGGCCCAAAGCTCTGGAAGGTTGTGTGAATCACTGTCTATTTTTAGACATTTTCTTAAAACATAGTTTAACCAGGGGGCATTTCCTGGATTTACCTGAGCTGCATGTTCATTTCATTGTATTATGTACTCTTTTAATTTTTTTTATCTTTGGTGTTTTACTATTGTGTGTTGTAAAGAATCCTGTGTGAAAAGTACTCGAGAAGTAAAAATTATTATTACCATCACTGACTATATTATAAAAGCCAAGTGTCCTCTGTGTGCATGTCTGCATGTATGTGTGTCTACTTTATGACTGAAAAACTGGACAGAGCTAGTCTTTGCCTTTTATGAGTACTTATGTATTTTGGATCAACGATCAGACTGGTGAAAACTGCTTATTGATACAACCAGTTAAGTTTGAGTTATTAGTTGTAGTTTTTTTGCACAATGCAATACATCAAACCCTATACACATACATGGGGAACAGAATGCTGACAGCTGATTGGCTTAAATCGTCCCCACTCTAACTTAGAGTGGAGAGGGTTGGGTTATGTTAAAAAATCCACAAACAGCTCTTTTAACTCTCACATTTCTGAGAATTTAGCACCAATTTATACATCAAAATGTAGAAAAAAAAAACTCTTCTTTCAAAGTCTTTTTAAATTTTAAGCTGAAAACATTCTGTTTTTGATCTACAGGCCTCTAAGCGCACAAAGTACCAATAATTTTCTCATTCACGCAATGTTAGATTTCTGTCACTAACATGTTTGACTAACTCCACATTGCCCACAGTCTCTGCTTATTCAGTTTTGACTTTTTTTCAGTTTTACTCAAGTTATGACGAACTTCTAAAAAAAAGTCAATTCCCCAAGTTAGTAACTTTACTGCTTCCAGAACCTGTGAATTCCCACAGGTCAAAACCCTAGTTATTATTATTCTTGATGTTGTTGTTGTTGTTGTTGTTGTTGTTGTTGTTGTTGTTGTTGTTGTTGTTGTTGTTGTTGTTGCTACTAGGGATCAGGCTTTCAGGGTCCTTACACCAGTGATCCACTAGCAGCATCACGAACTCTGCCCTGCACCACCCCTATTAATTTCTATGGGATACATCCCGATGCGTAAAGATGCTTCCACAAAGTATTGTGGGTATGCGGCACATCCAAAATATGGGTCCGTCATGTCAAAAATTTGGGCAGATCTGCAATTTATGCAAAAGAGTGCATCCAACATAACACGGCAATCCAATAACAGAGCAACAACACCTGGGCGGTCCATCATGATGTAGGATAAATTTGTTGCATTTTCCAGGCGTAGCACCGACTGTAGCACTTTGCTGCATGAAAAGTTCTTTGAACATGGAATTCATTGTTATTATTATTAACAAGATGAACAACGCAAAAAGAATATTAGTAGTGTCAAGTTACCCTTGCTTGTGTGATGGTACAGTTGAGTCCTAAATTGTTGGTGTGGATGTTGGGTGTTTAGAATTGACAGAAATAAAGTGTTGAACTGATTCGACCGGTGGAGCAGAGGGCTGTGATGACCATTTCTCTTTGCCCTTGGTTCATGATTAAAATTACTGTTCGACTGATACCAAGCTGTTTTGTAGACATGACATTCCCTCCATTTTGAAATCGAACAGGGAAATGCTCTGCCGCTTAGTCACACCCACCTAAAACCAGCAAGCGTCCTGGAGGAGGGCAGCAGCGCGGAAGGGGGGAATTCATGACGCTTGCTAGTGGATCACCAGCGTTACAATCACTGGATATACACATAGAAATGTGTGGGTTTTTTCCATGTACATCTCGGAGAGAAATTGACATTATAGGCATCTGTGATTCACATAAATTTACAATAGTAACATTTCATTGCAGTGATTGGCAGGCAGATAGCAAAATAGACCGTAAACAAATAAACTATTATAAGTAAGTTGATTTAGACTTGTAATATAAGTTGGCACACCTGAACGTTGGAACCAGTCCAATAAAACTATCTGCCAAAAAGACAGCCCATAAACTATGATTTGTGTCTAAACCCATCCCAGATCTCAGCTATTTCTAGTTAGTGGAATGTTATGTCACAGAACAGCAATCGCTGTGTAAGGTTGTTTTTTTATAGATGTTAGGGGGTGCATCGGTTCAGGAGAGCTTCGATCCTTGGACGAGGCCGGCACCAGTCTCTTTAACTGCTTTCATTATAAAACAAAGCTCAGTTATAGTTCAGTTATCCTCTTTTTTTAATCTTTTCTTTTAATTTATAGTCCTGCCGAGCCACGTCTTCCACTTTATCAAAATCAAACAAGAAGCACTCATTCGATCTTATGTAACGTTGCATTAACACATTCATATATAGCTAAGTCTGTTCATTCTCTAGTGGGTTTCTGATAACGACTGTGCACCTGTTTTTGTCAAACCCAGGGCTTTTTAACACCTAAACATGCATTTAGTTCCCACGTGCACCCAAACCTGCGCCCCATAAACACACACATGCTGCTGAGCTTCATCCTGGCAGTGCCCTCTCTGCAGCTCTCCATATGAACTCTCTGCCAGTGTGATTCTATCTCTCCTCCCTCACATCTCTATCCATCCATGCTGTCGTTCTCTCATCTCCCCCTCCACACCCGGTTCCTCACTCTCTCCACTCCTCAGTTGTTTGTTCTGGCAGAGCTTAAGCCGACGCACACGGGAGGCTTAAACTGGCACAATACATCGCTCCCCTTCCACCTGATGCCCTGCTAGAACTCCTACATCACCTCTGCTCTCCTGTCCTCGTTTCTCCTCTCCTCATTTCTCTTCCCCCTCAAGGCTGCTCCCCCCATTTTTCCTCATTTCACCTCTATTTTTTTTTCCTATCCTTTTTTTCTCTTCTACTTGTTTTCCTCCCTTCATTTCTTGTCTACACATTTCTCCTCTCCTTGTTTGTAAACCCTTTGTTTCCTCCTCTCCTCTCTTCTTTTCACCTTTACAGTCCACCATTTTTTTGTATTTTATTTGCGAGGCTTATCAGAAAACTTGAAGGTTTGGTGTCACGAAAGACATAGTTTGAATCCAAACTACAAACTACTACAAGTTTTCCCCTTCGAACTAATCCCCCTGGAGTCTAAGATACTTTCCCAGCCGTCTCTACCATGCCTCCATGCACTCCTGAAAGGTTTCTTCTGGGATCCTTTGCAGCACCATCAACAAGGTCAGTTTGATGTCGTCCACGTCTTCAAAACAGGTTTCCTTGATAACCCCCTTCAGCTTGGGGAAAAAATAATGCAGAGCTAGGTCCGGTGAGTAGGAGGTTACTCCAGGAACTGTGGGATGCTCAGGGCATTGTGAGCAGGCACATCGTCATGGCGAAGTAGACGCAAGTTGTCCTGCCACAACTCATGTACTGAACAAAGAGAACGCTGCAGGGTCTCTTTGTAGACATGCTAGTCATCTGGCCCTATGGCAAGAACTCACAGTAGACAATGCCCCTCATATTGAAGAATGTGATCAACATGACTTTAACTTCAACAATCTTGCTTCTTTCGGCCTTGGTGATATCGGACTCTTCCAATGAAGGCTCTGGTGTTTGGTCTTAAGGTCATTCTAGAAGATCCATGACTCGTCACCGGTGATGACTCTCCCTAGCAAGTTTGGTCCAGTTTCAAGATGCTGGAGGATTTCCTGACACATTTGCATTAAGGTTCCTACAGGTTTCTACATATTAAATTTAAGACTTTTAAGACTTTTTTTGAAACTACTTAAAACAGAATTGAATGCCTATTTCATGGCTGTGCTGGCCAAAATTTGTGACTCCTAGAATTTAGGAAAATGTTTTTATTTACTCCAACACCTTGATTCTCATCATTCAGTCATGTATTGTTGGGGGCTGCAAAGTTATGGATAATTGGTTTCTTATTGTCGGGTTGGAACCAGTGGAACTGAGTTGACTAACGTTACTTTCTTTGCAATTTGGACATTTCCCAGACACATTTAAACACATTTATGGCAACATAACTCAAATTTAATACCTTCTTAAAGGTTTTTTTTTTAAGGTATTAAATGCAGGTTTGTAAATTCAGGACTTTTTAAGACCTCACAGAAATCCTGTTGCATGGGTCAGTCTTTCTGGTCATTGTTCAATGGCTGCAGAGAGCTTAGATCACAGTTATATACTCCAGGGTGATTACTTTTAAAAGGAAAACTTAATGTTTGTAGAGTGGATTTGAAATATATTTTTTGTGGCACCAGTCCTGGAACATTTCTGATGCACCTCATATGTAGAGAGCGTAGGCCTACAGAAGTAGGAACATAAAACATGGTGCAGGGAGTGCACAAGATCAAAATAAACAATAAAAAACAAACACTTTTAAGCTGCTTTTGTTTGTTTTGTTTGCATCCTTTGCTTACAGTATAAAAAGAAATGGGAGGCTGGTACTGCTTGTCTCAGGAAAAATTTCACCTTTAAAGGACAATGACATGGGCGTGATGTTTTTCATTTACGTAATAATTGGATTTGGGGCTGAGTTGGATATGGTTTGGGAGGCTAAAGGGCTAAGAAGTCTTGGCTATGATTGGGGACCTCACTGACCTAAATGTGAAGGTCTCAGACTTGAATTTGTTTTCTCATTTCTATGCAAGCACAGGAACATGAACACACACTTTTATACACAAAAGGAAGAGGATTGTGGAGTCTCTTGAGGAGGTAGTAGTTAATCCTATTGACGATAGCTTGTCTGAACAGTGGCCTTAAGAGAGATGAGGCTAATTCTCTTTATGAGGACAATAAACCCACAGGTCACCAAGGCCAATTACATACACACAACCAGTATATATATATAAAGACATACAGACACACCCAGAGATTCCTCCTGGACTTTCACACACTATCAGAAAAACGAAAATATAATAATAGAGTATATCACAGCTTTCAATGCAGTTGTGCTGCATCAAAAGTCTGCTTTAATCCTCTCCTATAAACACTGTGGCGCGGGAGATTTTATTGTCTATGATGAAATTTGACAAAGTGATATTGACAATGCAGCTTATTTTCCGGAAGTAAAAAGAACCGTAATATTGTTTCACTCTCTCTTGCTGTTATTGTGATATATTGCCAAAATATATTACACCAAAATATTTACACCTATCTCTCTTCCTATTTACTGTCCCATGCCAGAATATTTTATCTAAGGTAAAAGAAAACAATATTAAATTCCTTATTGAAAACGATGATCCTTCACCTCTTTCTGACTCATTAAAAGAGACACACTCTCTCAGGAACATTGTCATGTTTGTGTGTCAACGGATGAGACTGCATATGTGTAAGATGGCCGATAACGCAAAAGATGAACGTTTAAATAGTGCTCTGTAGCTGTGTTTTTATAGATCTCTAAAATCACAGGTGCGATCTGTGACTAAGTATGCCTGTCAGTCTCAAAGGAATTCACCATCCAGCTGTGTAAAACATGTTGAGCAAACGGATTGCATTTACCATGCAGCTGCTAGTTGTCAATATAAATCACATTAATGTGACAGAGCTTCAAACAGTTAATGATTTAACAATTAATCACTTGTAATGGGAGTTTGGAGAGTTTGTACCTCTACTTATTACCTTAATAAAAGTTGGTTTCCACTTTACTTTTCTGTGAGGTGCATAACCATTTTTGTAGCTACCAGAGGGAATAGGACTGTTTTTCTTTCCAGAATCTTAAAGGCTTTCTGCATTGTCTGTGTTTTTATTGTCTCCCTAGATGGAACACCCTATACGTGGTGGGTGGGCCGTGGCAGTGAGAAGCACTTCTACTGGGGGGGCTCAGGGCCCGGCATCCAAAAATGTGCCTGTGGCATCGACAGGAACTGTACTGACCCCAAATATGACTGCAACTGTGATGCCGACCACAAACAATGGTAAGTCAGACCACTACATATTCAGAAAAAGCCCCTCTAGCAACACATAACATTACTAAGAGTTATGGTTTTGCAGCGACTTTAATTAAAGTCAGTGAAAATAGCAGGTAATAAAAGGTTCTCAATAACATCAAGTCTCAGTTTAACAGCTTTGCTACATCACCAGTGTGACTACAAGTTCTGTCTCACATATACTGAGTGGAAACATAAGAGCTGCACAAAGTAATCCTTTAAGAAATATTGGATAGATTACATTACCACAGAGTAGTCATTTTCATATGGCAATGATTTTGCTATTACTCTGCTATTGCTCACCACACAGTTGCAGTTTAGTGTCTCAAAAGTTCACATTATTCACCCACGGGTTTTGGCAGCAAGTTAAGGTTCAAAGTTCAAGGTTACTTTTTTATATCTGTTGGTAGATTTGTTTTACAGAAAGAGTGATCACATTCAGCATTACATTACAAAATACACATTGAACCTGATAGGCAGGTACTCAATCGAGTGACACATAACATTACTAAAAACAAAAAATCGCTCAATAAATAAGATGAGTCAAGATAAATAAAAACAAGATGTAACTAGAAAAGCACTCGGAGAGCGCAGACCTCTGCCAAGCACCACCGTTCCCCCATTTTTCTAGGTGGTGCTAGAGAGCACATAGGTCATAGGTTGCAGTGTATGATTTT
>JAPTGZ010000014.1:28135951-28147321 GCA_029814645.1 Fowleria isostigma | reverse complement strand
GTGTGTGTGTGTGTGTGTGTGTGTGTGTGTGTGTGTGTGTGTGTGTGTGTGTGTGTGTGTGTGTGTGCGCACGTGTGCAGGCACTAATGAAGCCCATTTCCATGGCTAGTTTAATGGCAGCCTATACAGTCACAGGCAGACAGAGAAGAATTAGTCCCATTTATTGATGTTAAAAGGGTTTGGACATTTTAATAGATGAGAATGAAAATAAATGGCAGCAAATGAAGCAAAGCAGCATATATTGTGTTTTTATAGTATGAATAATATAATGTACTCACTATCAAGCAGGCTGAGCTACATAGCTGACCATAAATGAACGTTAACATGGGTCACATGTGGTGGCTCTCAACTGTTAGTCCTCATTTGTCACTGTTATCATGTTGTCAAATATGCTTATCAGACATTTTTAATCTGCTGTGTATTTACACCGGGTTTTTCCTTCACATCCCTTTCCCTAACATCGTTCATCACAAGAAATTCCTCCCTGCTGTGCGTCTTCCTCATGCCGAGGAAAAGATGATCTCCAAATGGAGGTTAAAGTTAAAGTTAAGTGGTAGTTATTAGTGTCTCTGTTTGCTGCATGTTTAAGGTAGCTAAATGGATGTCTCGCTTTACTCTCAATTAATACCCCCAGTGGCAGGTGGGGATGTTTATGTTGCAGCTATTGCAGACACATCTTCAACTTGAGTTCCTTTTTCTTTTAAATACCTGGACATACAGTCACTTGCAACTGTGCTGTGATTTTCTTCTTTTCATTTTTCTGTTTTTTCTGAGCACCGGACTTTTGACAAATGGTCATTTTGCAGGAGGTGGCACCTTATAGTAGCAGGACTAGCCAAATCATCTTTTGTATTATAGGAAAGAAAGGTAATATTGTTTTCGACCACTTTGTCATGATCAGATTAACAAGCTTTTGTGTTTTCACATATACAGTACTGGGCAGAACTCGAATGCCAACACTAGGTTTGACAGTTTAGTAAAGTTTACCACACATGAATTTCTCAGCCCATGTGTTAAGATACAATCTGGATATATGAGAGGTATGTACAGCAGTAACACTTAATGCCTTTATCCTTTTTGTTCAGACAGTATGAGATTTATTGCATTAACTTTATGGTGTATTCAGTTACATGTCAGACGTTTCCAATTTTTTGTGCTGCTACTTGTTATGGGTCAGGGCTCACACTAAATAGTCACTTTAACCTTTACAATGCAGTTGGTTCAGTTGTTTGTGTCTTTTAAGGCTGTGCACATATTACCTGTATTTTCTTTTATATAGAGAAAAGAAAATGAGAAATAAATATATATTCTCATTTAAACCCTGCAAAAACAACAAACCTAAAGGAGACCTGAGACTTTTGTACGATATGTATTTCTAACATATCATTTCTGTAGATTATTTAAGGGTTAGAGACCCATCCCAGTTCTTCCATGTCCCTGATTCTAGTTTTTCAGCATCTTCTTGCATCAGGAAAAAGCTATTACACATACAGTCGTGGAAAATATTAATAGACCACCCTATGTTTTCTTCAGTTTTTTGTTCATCTTAATGCCTGGTAAAACTAAAGGTACATTTGTTTGGACAAATATAATGATAACAACAAAAAGAGCTCATAAGAGTCTAATTTAAGAGCTGATATCTTGCCATTTTCCATGGTTTTCTTGATAATAATCAAAATCACATAAGTACTTAAATCAATATCTTTGTTATTGTACTGACAAAAACAGCACTTTTATTCATTCCATGTTTTCTTTTCTGTCTGTTTTAGTCACGATACACACAGGAGTTAGTACTTGATTGCATAACAATTGTTTTGATGACTTTTTCTAATTTTTTTTTCATAACTGTATGTATTTCTAACATATTATTTCTGTACATTATTTAAGGGTCAGGGGGTCATCCCTGTACTTCCATGTCATCGATTCTGGTTTTCAGCATCATCTTGCATCAATAAAGGCTATTACACATATGTACATGGTGCTTAAAATCTTTGCAACCAATATGGGCATCATTTAGTTTAATTTCATAATAAAAAAAAAAGTGCACCAATAACCTTTAACTCACATGAACATCTCAATGTAGCTGTCTTTGTTTAGTTTTACTTTATCAACAAAATTTTGGCCTTTTTTCCAGTCATTTTTACCTTATAATGCTACACTAAAAATGATTTAGAATAAATTAAATATAAATAAACTTATATAATTTTTTTCTCTATTTCTGTAATAAACTTTATTTCCTGATGTCTGATAATGTTCCCCGGTGCCAAAAATATGTGACAAGCAACTTAATTGCAAAGTAACACTGATGAAGGCTTTGCTGGTCTCAAATGACAGACATAACTAATTACCTGAATATTCGAATGCTGCATTTACTGTGAATATGCGTCGTACCTAGACCATAAAATTACACACCACAGATGGCTCAATTACACACAGATGAAATGAAATACAGGTCTCAATGGAAATATAAAATGAGTAAGGCAGATGTATATGTGTGGTGGGCCACAGCGCAACACAATGCAGGACGATATATGTAAGCTCAAGTGTTATATTTTGAACAGTGAGGTAAATCTTGTCCTTGGAGACCCTTTCTGAGTCAGATATATCATTACACCTGACTACAGACCCAGCTGTCACTTATTAAATGAGACTATTCTTAGTCATGTGATGAAAAAGAAAGTAACTTTAGAAGAACTGCACACTTGATTAGGTAACAGAGAAAGTAACAAGTGGAAAAAAATGAGATGGCACAGCATGTGTATGCTCTGACAAAATGATTAATAAATGTGCTGGAAAGATGAGCTCCTAAATGTCATGAATCTGCCGTGATATTGGAGTTCTGGCTGTGTATACACACACTCTGTGAAAATGAGCTAATTAATACTGATGATCATAACCCTGTGGCAGGAGTGGATCTACGAGGGCCAGAGGAGGAAGCACCCAAGACCTGACTTTCACAGTGCTTTTGCCCAGGGAGTATCGTTGCTATGGTTACAAACAAAGCCATTTCCGTATTATTGCATCCATTCATTGCTGGCTACTGTAAGTTCTAATTTGTGAACTACTAATGTTGCTATCATATTTTACACTGTAAAAAAGAAAAGCCACTAGAACTTAAAATTTCAAGGCACACAGAGTTTTTGAGTTTACATAATAACTAAGATTTCTAAGTTTCAAAACACCAGTGTGAGTGATGCTGGAGAGAAGGACACAATGGTACAGAGCAGGATTTGAACAGTCAACCCTCTGGTTGCTGGAGAGCCTGCCTTACCTCCTGAGCCACAGCTGCCCTGGCTTAGCTTAGCTAGTGTTAGAAGCACATTGGAAGGGGCTAACTTTATGATAGCATAAGCACTGGTACTTAACAACAAGTTTTGTCATTAAACACTGTAGCCTACTAAAGCACTAAAATAAATGTGCGAAATGTTTCCAAACTTGTCTATAATATAGATATAACAATCAAAAAACCTTGATCGTAGAAATTTTACTTTGAAAGGCAAAAAAAAAGTTTTTTGCACTAAAATGTGCTTCTCTCTCATATTATGAGTCTTTATTCTTTGTAGGATGAATAAAATAGATGGATCTTCAAAAATATGTGGTCAAATGACCAATTTCTTCTATGGTTTTGTAGAAACACAGGGTAGCAATACCTCCCCTCTGGCACAAATCACCCCACTCTCCCCTACATGTATCACTATTGTATAAATAGAATGTTAGTGTTGTGGTTTCATCATCTGATATGACCAAGGTCTCGGATCCTAATATATATTTAATTTCCAGATAGTGAGAAGTGTCATGATAGACCATATTTTCTGTTTTTGATGGCTGTTTTTTTAATTGTAATTCATTATAAATATATATAATATATACAAAAAATGTTTTAGTTGAGGGCCAGTCTCGACATGATTCGTAGAGAGTTATCTTCCATGTCAGTTGTCATGCCCAAATTGTGTATCTGGGACAGAATTCACCTGTTTCTTAGGTAGGAGTTGCTTGTTTTGTCTTGGCTGGGTGGAGCTGGAAATGTGCCACTCTGTGTCAAAGTCTGTCTCATTTTTTCTGTTGTTTCCATGCAAATTTCCTCCCTGCATCTGTGCCTTGTGAAAGAACGTAAATGCTGACCAAATGATGAAATATTGCACTGAAGAAAGTGATCAAAAGAATAAAATAAAACAATACAGCATAAAATGAAATTAAACACATTTTTCTATTGCCAGATGATTGCCATAATGTACAGCCCTAGTATGTACATATATTGTGCGTGCGTGCGTGCGTGCGTGCGTGCGTGCGTGCGTGCGTGCGTGCGTGCGTGCGTGCGTGCGTGCGAGCGTGCGTGCGTGCGTGCATGCATGAGCTTGTTTGTGTGCAGTGTCTGCGCTAATGACCTGAGACAGTCAGTCAGTCATCCTTACCATCTGCTGGTGCTGGCACATAACCCATCTGGTCAAGCATAGATAGATGAATCATCTAGTTGGCTTGCAGACCCAAAGTTCACCTCTGTACTGTACTCTGATGATGTCTTCGTCCACAGTTCACTGGGCCTGATCATTATTTTTTTTACACACGTTGCGGTGATGTTATCTAGAGGTCAACATCTGCTTTCACATCTCCCCACTTTTCAGGCGAGCTGAAAGATGCATAATGTTTATCTTGGAAGATTAAAGAACAAATATCCATTAACTGCAAAAAAAAAAAAAAAAGAAAGGGAAAGTTGAGAACAATTTTGGAGCAGCATCATACCCTGTTTGTCTTAGTTAGGATTCGGCTTCTTCTCTGCAGATTCATACCAGGAATTAAACTGATGATCGTTGTGTTTATTTCTTTTTAGCAAGGATTGATCACACCTTTTTATATATTTTGTGATGGTACCTGGTAGAACTGTCCAACACCCTTTAGCTCCAGGCTGAGCTTCACTAATAACACTGCATTTCTGTGGAACTTGTGCAGATAAGCATTTGGCATTTTAATCACCACGGTCACCATGGCTGTTTCCCAAGAATAGATTTTATAGCCTTTAAAGTTATAAAATCTCTTGTTGGAAGATGGGGGTTGTTGTGTTCTGCATGTTCTAACATTAGGTCTTCTTTTATTACGTGCTGCTAACTGATTGCAGTTCACTCATGCAGACAGCAGCCTCTTTGTGATCTCTATTTTCTGCAATCAGTTGCATTGTGATGAAACGGTAGGTGCGCTGTCGGTTGTTCAGGCAATGATGAAATGGTTATCGAAGACAACAACACAAGGTCCCCACTGAAAGTCTCAAGAGTATGAAACAACTGGTCTAACCTTTAAAAGAATATGGAAAACAGTGAAATATTTAGTTTTTGGGGGGGGTTTTTTAGTTTCCCCTCCATTATTGTTTAACTAATACGTATTATAAATGCCAAGTGGCCTCTGTGGGCATGCTTTATAACTGTAAACCCAAACAGAGCTAGCCATTGCCTTTTTATTGAAGTATTTTGGGTGAAGGATTAGACAGGAGAAAACTGTTTATTCATATGACCAACACGTTTTGAGTTATTAGTAGTTTTTTTGCAACACACCAGACCCCATACACATACATGGGCAACAGAATGCTGACAGCTGATTTGCTGAAATTGTCTAATTGTCTAATTTAGAGTGGAGAGCATTGGGTTTTATGTTAGAAAATCTATTAAAAAAAAAAAAAAACTCTTCATAACTTTCACATTTCTGTGACTTCAGTAACAATTTATACATCAAGATGTTGAAAAAAACTCTTCTGTCAAAGACTATTCACGTTTTTAAAACATTTGATCTACAGGCCTTTAAGTGCACAGAGTGCTGGGTTTTTTTTTTCATTCATTCCAATGTTAAATTTCTGTCACTAGCACGGTTGACTAACTCCATGTTCCCACAATCACTGTTCATTCAGTTTAGCCTTTTTTTCCACATACCTTACATTGATACATTCAGAAAACTCTCCACAAGCCTCACCTTTAAAAATTTTTGACATAAGATGAACAGTTATGAATTGACATCAGTTTGATTGACAGGTGGTTTCTCAGTGAATTTAACATATAACTCTCATATTGCTTGGTTTTAAGCAAAAAATTTTATATCAAATTGTTGGAAAAAGTTGTTTCTTTCAAAGATTATTCACATTTTAATCTTAAAACATTTTGTTTTCGGCCTACAGGTGCACACATCAGGTAATGTACATGTCATACAGTCATACAGTAATCATGTAAAACCCTTAAAAAAATAAATAAATAAATAAATAAATAAAAAAATATATATATATATACATATATATGTATGTGTGTGTATATATATATATATATATATATATATAAGATAACTATGAATAACCATCTATCATCACTGACACCAACAAACTCAACACTTTTACTCAAGTTATGACCAACTGCTAAAAAATTTCAGCTACCTGTTTGATCAACTCTACGCCCTCTAGAACCCAAGGATTCCCAGAGGTGAAACACACTAGTATTAACACTAATTATTTCTGCAAACTTATGAGAGACCCCTCACTAAAAAACAGAGGTACATCAAACAATGGGACCAAGGGCATCCAGGAAACAACAAGACTACAAAAAAGATCTACTGCACTTGCATATCCATGAGAATAACTGATAAAAATGTATAGAAAATCTTTTTAAATTGGGTACATCTAATAGAATAGTGACATGATTCCTAAAGGGCTTAACATTTTCTTATCATACCTCCTATATGTCTCGTCTCATGTACCGTATGTCTTCTTATACATAGAAACACATGGAAACAATTAAAATATTAATGGAAATTCAAACAAAACATTGCTTTATAGCACACAGGAGGTTACTGTAATCTGCAGATAAACTGTCTTAGAAGGCAGGATTCTTACTGTGAAGCAGGTGGCCTTTCACATCAAATTTATTAGCTCAAACTTAGATCATTAATTTTAATGCATAAAATTAACTGGAATTGCCCAGAAGCATCAAGTTATTGGACACAGTGGTTTAACAGGCTTGTAGTGTCTCAGTAAGGAGAAACTTTTATTGTTGGAATCGTTTTCTGAAACATTTGTTTGATAAACATTTCAATATGGGAGTGATAAATGTGACATAGAACCTAGCCAACCAGTTGCATCTGTGGATCTGGCACTGGGGCGATCACAGGTTTAGGATTTGGCTTCCTTGTTTATTCCTCTAACACTCCTTGGCTTCGAGTCTATCAATCTTTGATTTTCTTCTTCTCGCTTGATTTGCCAACCCAAACTTTCCTGATTTCTTATAACATTTTGGTTCAGATAGTCAGTAGATATCAATAAAATTTCAGGAAATTTTTCCTGGAAGTTAACTTTGACGTGTAAAAAAAAATCACAGTAAGTAGAGTTTGATTTTCAAAATTTTGCAAAAAGTGGGGCAAATCATGCACCCTACATATATATACATATATATATATATATATATATATATATATATATATACATACATATATGTATTACTCATATATAAAATATTATAAAATCTGACTTGACTCTTTTCAGGCTCTTTTCGCTTCCTTCTCTAATGAGTTTTTGGTTCATCATTGTTCATCATAGTTATAATCAAATCATAATATCCCATTAACTGACAGATCAACTGTCAACCATTCAGTTAGTTTTCTTACTGAATAATTTGTTCTGATTTGTTCTAGTCTCAATGTTTATCTGTGATGTAGTAACTGCTGTGAAAGTTGGTACAAACACTGATGTCCCTACAGGTAGAATTTAATTCAGCAGTGATTCCTTTCTGTTCGTTTTTGCTTAACTATGATAGCAGATCTTACCAAACGGCCCAACTATGTCCCATATGCCTCCGCAGGCGTCTTCCTGTTTAGTCGTGGATTAACCCTGTTCAATAATTGGCTGTGCCTCCTGCTGAGAAATGAACAGTATTCCAACTTCAAACACACTAATCACAAAGACGGCATCAGTAGGTGGTCGTCGTGTGTGTGTTTGTGTGTATTTGTGTGTGTGTGAACACTTGGCTACTATCTGCCCTTGCCCCTGGTGACAGGATGTGAGGCAAGGAGTATAAGGGAGGAGTTCTGCCCTGTCATTAGGGAACGCTTATCGCACCGAACCAGGAGACACACACAAACACACACTGATGGTTGGCCGCCAGGACATACCTACACTTATGTACTAACACACATAAATGCACACAGACACACAAATAACCTAAGATATGTGAGGGTGTTGGGGCAAATGGACACACATTAAAGCAGACAGACTAGAGTAGACTAGAAAATTAGAAATAGATTAAGGATTGAAGTCTTTCATCTAGTGTATCCAAAAAAAAAAAAGCCTGTTCCTGCTCCTCATATGTTATAAAGTTCTTTACTAGAACTTTCATTATCATTAACTAATGTTGCTGATCAGTATTAATAAGCAAATAAAATAATCATTATTATTAGTTCACTCAAAGTTATTACACCGTCATATTATCACATTTATTTGAGCAGTTTGAGCTCATGAAAATCATCTTGTTTCAGCTGGTATGTCAACCTCTTACACTGGTTTAATTAAGGGGTCTCATTTATTTTGGTTAAGGGGCCACATTTAACCCAATTTGACCTCAAGTGGGCCAGACCAGTAAAATAATGACATGGTAACCTATAAATATTGACACCTCCAAGATTTTTCTTTGTTTTAGCACAAAAAAACCTTCATTAAATTGTGAAAATATTTACATTTTACAAAAAAGATATGAATAACCTGAAAAAATGAAATTTCATTAGAAAATTTTGACAATATTATGCGTCAATATATTATTCCTACGTGTACATTACACAAACATGTGGTAACATGTATAATATTGTTAAAACTGCATATTTCAGGTTGTTAATATTTGTTTTATTTATGTACAATTTGTATTTTATTGTTAAAGAATCGGTTGTACATGTAAATATTTTAACATTATAATGTTGTTGTTTTTTTCATTTTCATTATGTTTTCACCGGCATTTGCCTGTTTATTTGTTTGTCTTTTAGTCTGTTAGCAACTTTATGCAAAAACTACTGGACGGATATGAATGAAACTTTCAGGACATGATGGAAATGAAACAAGGTACAAACAAGAACAATCAAGCAATTCGATTTTGGGAGTGATCCAGTGTTTTACTCCCATTCAAATCCACCAATTAGGTGAGTGGATTTTTCCATTCTGAGTCTCCAGCTCCTGGCCCCGCCCCCTGCCACACACAGGCTGGAGTCTCGCATTTCTGTCTGTCTGTTTGTCTATCTGTTACCAACTTTACGCAAAAATTACTACACAGATTTTGATGAAACTTTCAGGACATGATGGAAATGACACAAGGAACGATTGATTACATTTTGGGAGTAATCTGACATTTTACTCCCATTCAAATAAGCTAATTCAGTTTGTGTGTATCTCCTTTTCCCCATGTGGGCGGGGCTACCTCCGCTTCACCATGTTTGTTTGTTTGTTTTTTTTTGTAGGATTATTACTTTGGTGTGATCACAATATGGGGGAACTATCATGCTTGGCGGAGGTCTGCACTCTCTGAGTGCTTTTCTAGTTATGTTATTATTTTACTTGAGCTCACTCTGGTCTGTCAGTGGAAGCTGAAGTAAAATGATTTTGACATCCTTGACTGTTAATGTCTTCAGTGTAATTTTTGTACTTTCATCACATGTTTGAGACCCCTGGTTTAATGGTACCTGAATGCACTTAACTTCTACCTGTCATGATATCAATCATTTTGTGATATGTTTGTACTCCAGTCTTCAAAGCCAATAGGTGACACATCATAGGAGTGCTGTGTAACTAAATATTTCAGTGAACCATTATAATGAATGTAAAAAGAAATGCATTAATTGCGACCTAGCATTCCCTCGCCGTTGCAGCCCTACTTACACATTGATAGTACATTAACGTTACTTTCTTCCTCATGCCCTTCAAATACTCATGACTCTTTCTCTTCTCGTGTTATATGCCCTCTGTAAGACTTTACACTCCTCATCTCTATCACTTCTTTAATATTCTGACCTCTCGTTCCTGTTCTTCCGTCATCCCGTCCTGTCCTATATGCCTCTCCTCCTCCTCTTCATCCCTTTCTCCTTGCTCTTCATCATCTGTGAGTGATAGGAACAAGTCACGGACATGGCGAGGGGAAAGAAGACAGGAGAGAAGTCACTTCATCAACCACAGTCTGATAATTCATCAGCAGCTGTTTAGCATGCTGCTGCTTTGTCTTCATTAGCAGCTGCTGGTCTCGCTTCATTCATCGGTCGTTAGAAAAGTTATCAAAATCCTGCAACATTTTCTCCATGTACCAGTCTCCCCTTTTACAGACCTCCTTAATGAGGATGTTTTGATGTCGTCAACTTAATATTGAATCTTATTGGAGGAAATTACAGGCTGCTTTAAAAGTCTTACAAGTTTAGATGATGGATTAATTTTTCTTGAGGAGGCAGTTAATAACAGTCATGAAATAAAAATATGTTATCCAGAATACATTTTTATAGCCTTTTAGATTTAACTCTTTATCAAGCAGTGAGTATTTTTGGTAATTTCCACATATATTACAAAACAGTGACAGCAACATTCCAGTGAGGACAGTGAGTCTCAGGTCCAGTGTGGTCTACATGGTCTGTAAGGTCCACCTCTGCATGAACAGTGAATGTACCTGCTTTGTTAGGTACCATGAAGTAATGGTACTAATGTAAGTACTGATGTACAATGGGATAATGTGTATGTTGACAGGTATCTGGATCAGCACTTATGTTTCTGTGATGTTATAAAAGAGATGTTCTATTCTTGTATCTTTGCACTGGCTCCCTGTTTATTTTAGAATTGATTTTACAGTTTTTCTTGGTCGATTTGGTACATTTCTCACATCAGAATTAAAATTCTCAAAACTATTTGTTCATTGTACATCATTGTGTCACTTGGTCACATCAAAAAAGCAGTTTCTCATTTCTTTGAACAAGTGTCAAATGCTTTTGTCATTCATGCAAATGATTATGTACAATTCCCTGCTGTTTCCTTTATTATAGTTGCTTCTGCCATGTTGATCAAACTGTATTATCATGATCTCTGTTGAATAGTCTCATCACCCACAACATTTAGGCATTAGTTCATCGTATAAATCTTTACATGCAAAATGGTTGAACACGGTGTCATAATATGTCAAACATATTTCTATACATTTCCATTAGACTTTTTTTCTGGATCTGGCCTGAATTGTTAAATTGCTCCCAGATGAATATTGACTTTCTCTGATGAAGAGAAATGTGTGAAGCATTAGATCAATCAATGATCAATGATGAATAAAGTCGTAGTTTTAAAAACTCGAAAATAGTGTTGTACTTAAATGAGTCGTAATATTTTGAAATTCATTTGAC
>JAPTGZ010000014.1:28113938-28135851 GCA_029814645.1 Fowleria isostigma | reverse complement strand
TAATATTACGGCCTTATTCTCGTAATGTTACGAGTTTTTTAAAACTACGACTTTATTCTCGTAATGTTACGACTTTATTCTAGTAGTGACAAGCAATTTCTTTTTCTTGTGTGGCCTTTATACACCGTTGTACTTTTGCCACTTATGGATAAGAAGTTTTTTGACTTTCTACATTTTTTTTTTTTTAAATCACAAAAGTAACAGTCTTGTTATGTCCTCCAATAACACACCAAGTTTGAAATTTTGAATTTCAGAGTATTTCTGAGTGCCCTAAAAAGGCTTAAGTTTATTAGTTTGTTTCAAGCTTATGCACTCTATGTACAATACTAATTACATATATATGTACAATGTTCAATACTGATCATATACATCTCATTATGTGTGCATGGATATACATAGAGAGTTTGCTTTAAACACAATAAATTTACATGAGCAAGTATGCATCGAGAAATATACATTTAGAAATATACATAGAGAAATTGGTTGTAAACATTATGTGTACACAGTATACATTAAACAGAAATATATGCAGCAATTCACTACCAATACACAAATCTAGCAGCCCAGAAAGGACTGAAAATGTATGTGTCATAATTTCAAAAATAACAACATCTGTACTTGTCAGATCAACTGAGGGGTGTAAATTACTAAAGTTGTGATCTGCTTTGTTTTTTTTTCCGTATAGATAACTACTGGAACGCTGCCTCTTTCACGACACCATCATCCTACCTACACTTTGCCACCTTCCAGGGTGAAACCAGTGCTGACATCTCCTTCTATTTCAAGACGAGTGCACCTTATGGGGTCTTTCTGGAAAACCTGGGCAACACAGACTTCATACGGTTGGAACTTAAATGTAAGATGCTTCAGAATGATTGTCTATGCATAAGAATCACCTCCTGTTTGTTTGTTGCTTTTGTTCACTCACTCTCCCTCCCGTGCTTTGACTTGTTATTTGTCCTTGTGTGAGGTTTAATCCAGTGGGTCTGATAACACTTTGTGTAACCTGTGTGAACGCATACACATATCTTAGATTTATAGAGACACGCAGACTCCAACAGGAGCGCACAAAAGAAAAAGCCATTTGCCTTCCTGATTATGGTGCACTGCTTTGTGTGATTGCAAGAGAGAGCAATCATTTATTTAAGGTAATTGGTGTATGTGATGATTATGTCCATTATGAACCTCTGTTTAACCAAATCACCCATTTTCAGGGATGACAAAACAGAGGCACTCATACACACACAACCACACACACACACGCACACACACACTGTCTGTCCCATTTTTGTCTTTTTCTTATAAATCTCATTTGAAAGTTCTATCGCACAACTTTGCCACCACAGAGCACAGTCAAACACACATACACCACTTTAATAGTGGTTACTAGAATCTGTAAATTGTATTTGTGTACTCTGTTACACTGGGACACTCTTTTCACCTGGAGTCATTTATTACAAGAACTGCAACAATCAGCTTTAATTTAACAATTATTCTACTAATTTCTTAGTTATTCATGAGGTCAAAACACATCAGAAAATTGTTAAGAAATGTCCATCATAATTTCCAAAGATTTCCAATTCATTTTGTTTAGTTTAAAAGGGATGAAAAAGGAAAGAGCTGTCAGAATCTGGCATTTGTTAATCAAAATATTTGCCATTGTTTTTCTGGCTTGACTACTCAATCATCTTTTTTTTTTTTTTAGCACATACGTGAACACACAGTTATGTGTGCATGGGAGGGTGATATGTTCAGACAGTGAAATCCAACAACTCCTTTTTACTCGTGACAAAATACGAAGCATAAAAAAGACAGAGTCAAACCTAAGATGTCATATTTGAGAAAGAAACAATGGTGAAAGAAGAAGATGAATTACAGACATGGAATTGGTTTTATCACCAGGCTTTTCACCACTCTGTTTCTCATTCTTTAAGCCATTTCTGGGACTTTGATTGACAAGTCTTCCAGCGGGTTTCTATGATCATGTTCCAGCATGTCAAATTAACATCCCGGTGGCCCAAGTGGAGCCGCTCTGATCAAGAATGTTAAAATCTCAGGCTTCAATTTAGACACGGAGCAGTTTTGTGAAGAGGGTTCCTGGCACAGCATGGTTGTCAATACACAGCTAATTACATTTCATTTGGAATGAAAGGGACTTCAACATTTGGTGTTGAAGGAGCTTGCTGACCATTTCCTGCTGGTGTGCATGACAGTTTGTGTCAGGGTCCTCGCCAATGAATAGACCCAAATTTGACATGATTTTTGAGCCAAATTGGTTCTAAAGTTATTACACTGAATATGATGTAGTGGTTTGTAACAGCTTAAAAGTTATGTTGTAGTGCACACATGCTACTTTTGCAGAATAAATGATGTGTTGAAACTATAATGGACATGTAAGTACAGTGAGAAGTTTGCCAGATAGTTTGGCATATGTCTTTCAAACATACAGCCAAAGACAAGCACACACACACACACACACACACACACACACAGACACACACACACACACAAAGATACACACACACAAAGATATAGTAAGTATTTAGTCTGTCACGGCTGCACAGCAGGGCAGAGGAGATAGGGAGTGTATGTGTGTGTGTCCCTAGGCTTTCAGAATGCCCCCACATCAATTTCCTCTGTCCTCTCCCTTGCTATTTTCTTGCATTTTGCCCCACAGCACACAGTTAGACACACAGCCGCAAAATGACTCGCAAGCACACACATAAACACACACATAATCTCTGCCCTCTCGCTGGTGCAAAAACTGTATCTGCTGCAATCCAGTCAGGGCATGAAATGACTAGCATTAGGCCAGAATAGCAGAGCGGTGCCATTGCAGGAGCTCAGACACACACCCACAGAAGTCAATATCAGCCAGTGTGTCTGTGTGCGCTAATGCGACCTTATACGATACACCTGTTACCGTGACCTTCGACGCCTCAAAGACATCAGGTGGACATAATGTGTCTTTGAATCTCAAGAGGAAGATGCAGCCATTGACATAACTGAAAAGCAGCGTTAAAGGCATGCGGTGAACTGTCTGAACCAGATGCTAACAGGATTGAGGACAGATAAGGAGGTCCTTGAGTACAAAAATTCTGGACTTCTTTGGCGCTTTCTGCCTTAGTTGAAAGTATGTATGTGTCATGTTCTGAGAGACTTTGAGAGGCTGTATTTTCAGCCAAAGTCTAACCCAAAGGCTAAAAATCTGTGCACAATCTGAGTAAAAATGTCCTCAGAATGAAAATGTACCCAAAACCAGGGCCTAAGCCTCTGGGCCATAAAACCATGTTACTGTCAGATCATACACCCACTCAGTTTAACTGCAAAGTTTAGCCCAAGTCAACACATCTTTCTTTTTGTCAGAAAACTAAGTGAACTTTATTTCTATGTCTTTTTTTTAGGCATGTATGTAGAGAAACATTGACTTACTCTCTGAGTCTGATGAGGAAAAAGAAATTTAAAAGCTTTTTTTTTTTTTATATCAGCGTGATGCTTTGTTTTTTTAGAAGTTGTTTTAAATCTTGTTTCAGACTCGGCAGCAGGTATCCTATGGCACTTTGAGTTTGGCTGGTATTTAAATAGACCTCCCCTCCTAAAAAAGGACCAATCTGTATTCCAGTTTTCCCAGGAGTGCAAAAAACACAAAGCGAGAGGCTAACAAAGCAAATGAGACAAACAACACAGATTTGGCAAGTATAAAAGAAAAAGGATTGAAGAGATAATACACTTCCAGCCATCTGAAAATAGATGAGGAACTGGAAAATGGATCTTCACACATGCACATATATACACACACACACACACACACCCAAGTACTGAGCTTTCACACACAGCCGTATGCCATTTCTTTCACTATTTATCATTGTTTGGTTGTGCTGTGCAGGCGCATAATTTAAAATGTGGTTCTTTCAACCTCCATATTAAAAGATTAATAGAAAAGCAAATAGCAAAGTTAAAAGCTCTGCTGGGTTTTCTCCAGATCAACATGCAAGTATAGCTCACAAAGCATTCATGTACACATGCACACCCACACAATCATTCCTTTACATCTTTATAAGCACAGATATTGATAAAAAGTTTTTTTTTTTATCCAAAGCTTCATCATTATGCCTCTATATCTAACCATATTTATTTATGCATTTTATTTTTAGCACACAACAGTTTAGTTTAATGTTTGATTTAAAATATAAAAGAAACAAAAACAAAAAAAACTACCAAAATACATGGAGACAAAAGAATAATAACATGTAAATAATAACAACATCAAACAACTTTTTCAAGCGCCAAAAATGTTGTTTGCCCGTGTCACGTTGGCCTTGGTTATCTGATGATTTTATGTGTTTGAAATGAAAGTAACAAAATACCTAACTGCATGGAAGAGGTAGAAGCCAAAAGGGCTCATAAAACACCACACCCATATGAACTAAAGAATGAACCAAGAATAAAAGAAAATAATTTTACGGTTAACAAAACATAACGGGTTCATCTATCTGGCATCATTTACCAGTTCACTTTGAGATGAGTGAGTCAGAGCAAATATTCTGCATCAATTTATGTTTGAGTCTCTTCATATATATACATACTAATGTAGAGGGATCTGAGACATCGAGATGAGTGTTCCATAATTTAGCACCATGAAATCTAATTGAAGACTAATTACCAGATGTTTTACATAAAGGTAAATGCAGATTTCCAGACTGCCTGGTAGGATATCCATGAATCTGGGAGATGTGAAGGAAATAAGTTTTGATATATGAAGGCCAGTCAGGATCATACAGTACTCTAAAACCAAATGTGCAGGTCAGAAGAGTGTTAATATCAAAAATGCTTGAAAGGCTTAATTTGCAAATCAAAGGTGCACTTTGGACAAAGTGTCTATTTTAACAAAGGTTTTCTGAAGTAGTAATACTTTGTTAAAGTGGGTAGGAAAATTACTTTCCCACACAATATTCCAATAATTCAAAAAGGGAAAAGTCAGATTGTAATACAGTATTTAAGGAAATTTTAAATTAACAAGAGTTTGTATCTTAATTAAATTAACCTTAACCCTGAAACTAACATTTAACCCTCAAATACCTGCTGAAAGATGTGAGGATTAATATGTCCTCACAATCATGGTGGAAGCCTAAAATGCAGCACAACAACACAAAGACATGCCCACACACGTACACAGAATTACATTAGCATACACGTTTGCACTTATGACATCCATCACAACTATGCAAATAGATGAGGCAGGCTCTGCTCTCTGAGGGCACTTTAGTTTTCATTCCTGCCTGTGGACAGAGTATAAAAAAGAAAGTTGTGGGGCATCTATCTTGCTTTATAGCACTGCTAAAACAACACAAATAATCAAACACACACTCATGGACCATTCAACAGTGCTGTAGCGGTATTGCTATTGTTTTGTTTCTACTGGAGTATTCTGATATATGTTTGGCTTCCATTCAGCATTTAGAATAACTAATGTCACTCCTCCCCACCCTGAAGACCTGCTCTGTGCAAACAGTCATCATTAATTCAGTGTACTAAAGCCTGTCAAAGGGCTTATACTGTGTGTCCCTGTGCGTCTGCATGTGTTTGTCTGTCGCTTGGATGTTTAATTTTTTTATCGTCTTAGCAAATGCACGTCTGGATTCAGTCAGAGCCTTCACACATGGTTTTGCTAACATGATTTCTGGAGGAGGGTATTTGCAGCTTACAAGGTTGTATATTCAAAACACAAAGTAAATAAGAAGGTACAAGATGGTCTGTAAGTATGAAACAAACGAAATAATGATGAAGAATACAGAGAATACACAGAAAAGACTGGGAGCAAACAAATGAATGAAGTCAGAAACACAGGGAGGAACTTTAGAAAGCAGTGTGGAAGAAAATATAATTGAATATGTATAAGGAATGGAAGGAAGAAGAAAGACTCAACAGATAGAAAGAAGAGATCATTTCCTCAATGGATGCTTTATAAAATTATATGCTCTTATATCTGACCATAATAAAGTCATAATAAAGCCCTAACATATAGAGCTATGAAGTGGTTATCTGTCATAGCTACGACTGCAGAACACTGGTACCGCTAGCCACCATATGGCATCACACAGAATATATAGCTTTTATACAACAGTCTCACAGTTGAAGCCAAACATTAAGCAAAGTGTCAAATTGGATTTTAATTTGACAGTTGCAAATGATCGCTGCAGCAGCTAAAAATAAATTTCCTCATTGTTTCCTCATTGTTGCTCCATTCCCCTCATAGTTCAAAGCGGAAAGATTCCTCTGACATTTTGCAGTGGCAAGCATTCATAGAGCATCCCTCAGCAAAACACAGTGTGGAGTCATGATGTATAACATTGACTGAAACTGTAAATGCGTATTAACAGCATATTAGAAAAGAGACCAGACTGTTAATATAAAGCTGTGTATTATTCAGCGTGTGTAGGACTGAATCTGAGCCTTGAAAGCTGTAGTTAAAATGAGAACATAGGCACACATACCGTTTTCCTGATTTTAGTTTGTTCTTAACACATATGTACACAGACCAGGCAAAATTATGAAAGTTTCTGTTTCCTAATTCACAGTGAATGGTACTGAACAGAGTTCTGCACCAGGTGCAGAACTGCACGTCAAATTAGACGAGTTCTGCTTGTCTAATTTGACGGTGGTTGATCACAGACACCAGTTTGTTTTATTTTGAAGTAAGCTTCACCTCTGTTTACACTGATTGTTTGATTGATTGGTTTATTTCAAGCTTGTGCACTCCATTTACAATAATTCTTCGATTCATAATAACATAACATCCACATATATACATTTCATTATGTGTTCACAAATATACATAGAGAAATTAGTTGTAAACATTCATTAGAACACTAAGCCCACTTTAACACAACATACAAACACACCAATGTACCTAATAAAGAGAAAAATACCAATAAAACATCCACTCACAGACGTCATTGAGTAGCACATATTGGAGATTCATTGATGCCATGTGTTTCAGCCAGACATAAAGCCCTTAGAAGTCAGTTACTGTGTAGACAACGTGTCTAATCATGGGTCAGGTTGGGTTGTGGTGCTCAGCTTTGCGGATAAGGGTGGAAAAGTTTGGAAAAAAATGGACCCGTGCAGGACGCTGGTACTCTGTACGGTTCTGTCTAAAGGGACATATTTTATGTACTGTCACGTCCGTTTAGTTTGAAAAAGTAACAAGCCTATTCTGAGAATGGTAAATAGTTGGTACTTATATAGTGCTTTTCTGCACATTAATGGTGCATAAAGTGCTTTACAATACAAGCCTCACATTCACCCATTCACACACACACTCATACACCAGTGGGCGACTGCTGCCATACAAGGCGCTACCAGACCTCACTGGGAGCAATTTAGGGTTCAGTGTCTTTCTTGCCCAAGGACACTTTGACACATGGATAGTGGAGGCGGGATTCAAACCGCTGACCTTCTATCATTGGACAACCCGCTCTACCAACTGCACCACAGCTGCCCCTGTATGTAAGGTGAATGTAAGGAGTATAAATTACAGATATTTATACAAAAATGTAGGGAGTCAAAGTAAAAAGTTGCCAGAAAATAAACACTCCAGTAAAGTGCAGATACTAAAAAAATCTCCTTAAATACAGTAATGAAGTACTTATACTTTATTACTTCCACCTCTGCACGGAGCATACATGTAGACTGGTTACAGACAGGTTTGATGGTCTTGGACAGTGACCTCATCACTTCAGTCCCTAAAGCATCTGGAGTGGACAGGTGGTGTGGTCAAACACACACACGCATACACACAGAGAGGTTCACAAACTTAACCTGTCAGGGTCATAAAACGTGCATTAGGGCCCCCTATTGGTTTGCTGATATTTTAAGCTTCTGAACTATGGTCACAATTAAATTACATATACACACAGCTCGGTTTTGCTTCATTAATCATGCAGAAAAAAAAATCATCGTTCTGACTTCTCTTTTCTACCATATTTATTTGGTAGCTTTGTCTTTGATTTATCTTTGACACTTTCCGTTTCTGTTCCATCCACGGAAAACTTTCAAACTTTAAGAACAGCAAAACCAGATGGAAAAACCAGAATGCTGCATTTGCACCAATACAACTTTATGTCATGCAAAACCAACAGTTCCTGGCATCTATTGACTGCATGTGAGATTAGACCTGTCCAAAGCTGTGAGTAGTCGTGTATTGCAAAGCTGAAATCTATACCAGCCAAAGGAATGGCCTGGAAACAAATGAGCCATTAGATTAGAAATTGAACGCATATTTACCTGCAGAGTGGACTATGACAGAACAAAGACTTATGAGTTTTCAAGAGTTGGGATGTTTGTTTCTTGTGGTTTTATAAACGACTTGTGTAACTAAGACTTGGAGTGAATTGATTCTTTCTTTCGTTCTGCAGCTCCTCGAATCGTCTCCTTCTCTTTCGATGTTGGAAACGGACCTGTGGAATTAACGGTGAATTCAGCCACTCCCCTCAATGACGACCAATGGCATCGCATAATGGCTGAAAGGAACGTTAAAGAGGCGGTGCTTCAGTTGGACCAGACGTACCGGGCGTCCCAGCTCGCCCCTGCACAGGGACACACACGGTTAGAGCTGTTCAGCCAACTCTACGTGGGTAAGACGCGGTCACACTCCCAAACAATTCACCACCATTAACAACCCTTATGAGTTAGAATTACTCACGTACACACATTTGATTGCAATTTGGACGTTTAATAGCTGCTTTGTGTAGGAGGGACACTCACAGAGACAAACACAATATAATTATGAGCTCTCGTGTGCGGAAAGTACACATCATCCATGTACACATAATAGGATTGAACTCTTAATTAAAAAACTTTCTGTTCTGTCTGCATTTCCAGTAATGTCCTCCCTTACATACAGACATTCTCAGTGGGAAAGTCAGTTGTTGAAAAAGTTAAAAACTGTACCAGCTCCTTGAGAGGCTTTGGTCCAGCTTAGCCACAGCGACTGCTTATTAAGTTAATGTTAATCCGGTACCCACACAGGCATTCCACATTTAATGATATATACACGTGTGGATGCACGCACGTCCCCACATCCATGCAAGTGATCAGAGTATTAATGAAGCTCAATCAGAAGTTCACTGAGCCTCTGTGCTGACTAAGAGTGTGTGACTAAAACTAACTTAATTCGCTTAGTGAGGTCATTTCTTTGACTCTTCAATACTTTAAACTCAGCATTATTTTGCTTGGATTAAGTTTATATTATTGCACAAAGAACATACTTGGTATCTTTCCTTCGTTATCTTTCACACATACCGTTGCAGAAAAAAATTATTAGATCATCAAAAGTCACCAAAAATAACGGTTATGCAATGAAGAATTGACTACTGTGTGTATCATGTGACTAAAATAGACAGAAACAAAAACATGAAAAGCCTAAAAGCACTGTTTTTGGGAATTATAGGTAATTTAACACACAGGGCTAGTTGTTTGTTTACCCGCTTTATTAGTTTCAGCTACTTCCTGTAGCCTTCGTCAGAACCGTCACATGATGTTGATGCGAGTATCTTACAGGCTGTTCAGGAGGATTGGTCAGACAACAGGGAGGGTTTATGCCCCCTGCTGTTCGACCACTTCTGCACGATCGCATCCCTGGTATGTGATAGGGTGTATGCACTGTCATTTCTGTTCATTATCCTTAGTTGCTGTTTTCTTATCTCGATGGCCTCTTTAATCCAGCGATGGTACTTGTTGCTTTCAGCATGGATGACCCTGCCGTTCCTCTAGTCCATGGTGTGGTTTTGTCTCTGGCAGTAGTCAAATATTTTTGTCAGTACAATGCCATAGCTATTGATGTAAGAACTTATCTATAAAGCCATGGAAAATGGATAGATATTAACTCTTAAATTAAACTCTTATGAGCTGTTTTGGTTATCATGATATTTGTCCAAACAAATGTACCTTTAGTTGTACCAGGAACTAAAATTAACAAAAAATTCAAGAAGACATAGGGCAGTCTAACCATTTTTTTCGCAACTGTATTTGTCAAAATGAAATCGATCACATCAACATTGCTTACTTAAAGCTGAGAAGTGGCTGCTGTGTTGCATATTGCATCATCTGGATCTACACTCAGTGCAACGTAAGCTTTTCAGGAGTTCAAATGGCAGACGATGTGGCCAGTTTCTCCTCTATGCTTTCACTCTGCCTTTTGTGCTGAGCTGTCAATAGTCTATAAACCAAACTCCAGGGCTAAAATAGTTTTAGGGATTTGAGGATAGAAGGAAAAGTGCTGAGGCGGATCACAGCGTTCCTACTATCTCACGGAAGAAGTTCTGCCCAAAGGAGATAGTTCCAAATTCCAATCAGGCATCCTGATGTGATAGCCTTAACCCCCTTGATCCCAGTTTATAATATAATTTCATCGTCTCATCAGTTTTGCTGATTCATACGCTTCTGAAACATCCTCACCTTATCAAGTCCCAATTTGCCGCTCAGTGTATTTGTACTTTCATTTGGTGGAATGGAAAGGGCTGAGGAAGGTTTCGTCATTGCAAGACTCGCGGCTATGAAACCGGGGACTTAATGGCTGCCAGATACTCCCTCGGCCATCACCTCATTTGCATGTGTATATTCCAGCTTGATTCTCTGTCAAGGAAGACGGGAGGAGAATCAGCCTCCTGGCATTTCTCTAGAAACACAAGAAGCAGTCAAAGTCAGACGGAGAGGAGGAGAGGAAGGAATGTCAGCCAATGATGTGACAAGACCTCATATTAGATCTCTAATCCTTACATAATCCTCATTTCAAAATTGCTTTAGAAAGTTACAGTATGACACACCCAAAGTAACCCGATCAGTAAAAGGAAGTAGGAGACATGACCCCTTATAACCTCACACGAGACAAAGCTGTATTTGTGTTTGGTGCAGAGATAAGAAAAGAGTAAGGGAATCCCTGGAAGCAAACCGGCATCAATATTTTATTGAAAATTGGCTGATTCTTCCTTGCAATGGAACATCTTCTGCCACTTTGCACGTCGTCTCTGATTGATATTGATGTGGTTGTTTGAAGGTAGTGGAGTAGAAACAAGAGCGCAAGCCAGAAATCTAAGAGGAATACAACTTTGAATTCTGCTTCAGTCATCTTTTGTTTGCAAGTTTGATGGAAGGAGCAAAAAGGGAAAACAAAATAGCACTAGAACTGATGTGTTTGAAAGATCTGTTTGTATGATTTCATATAAACGCACAGTTGGGGGGTACAATGGGGGGCTTTATTTTACCTACCTTGTTCTCATATCTGTCCCTGTATCATCTGCTTCTCTCTTTCTCAATCAATATGCTCCTCATCAAGCGTTTGATTGCTTTAGTGTTTACTGCACAGTGGCTCATTTGCTCTAATGGCCTTGAGAGTAAATGTTATACCATCAGCCTTCTGTCGTTTACTTCACACTGTTAACTTTTAGCTCCACAATTCACTTCATACATGCATATAACTATAAATCTTTCTCCATATTACTCATAAAAAAATTCACCATCTGTTCTTTTGATTTCCCCCTTTGATTAATGGTCAACATCTCTTTTTTATATAATTTTGCATGTTTTTGCTCATGACTGGATTGCATTTTCTATGTCTGTGCTTTTTTCCTTTTGCTTGCTTCTGTCTTCATGGATTGATGTCAATACTCTCTGCATGCATGTGATGCCTGTTGCAGGGAAACCAGCCTCACTTACCTGCCAAGACAGTAGGTAACATTTAATGACTACAATGGAATGTGTCAGTGACTTTAATTCAGAGCCAGAATAACAAAATCCCATTTCACAGCTTATGCATTCATACAAGACTCAAGTCATGACCTTATATGTGTAGAAATATACAGTGTAACGCATGTATTTTGTTGCATTTGATTCATACACAGTCCCACACTGATGATGATTAAACTTCAGATGGGATTAAAATTCATTTTTTGATTCATTCTAAACATTCATACATTGATGAGAGAAGATGTGCTGCTACATTTGCTGTGCGGGGATCATTCAGGAGTAAGTCCATTATAGACCTTAAAGAGAGAGAGCTCAAAAAACAGTGTTATAAACCTATAGATATAAAACATCAGGCAGGTAATGGGATTTCTATCATAATATCTTCCCTCTGGAAATGCCGGTGGGTTAGAAAGGCTTTTGAGATGGCATTTAGACTTTATAAATCTAAAATATTCATCTAAAGCTCGTGTAATATGGGGTCCTCAAGAGCAGTCGATATAAACACAGAGTGGATAAATACTTGTGAGAGGATCTGAACAAACAGGCAAACATGAGCCACACAGTACCAGGATTTCCTCTTAAAGTGTCTGCATGCATTTATACTCACATTATGTCTATTCCCTCAACTGTGTGCATATTCATTACTTCATCATTACTTATGTAGAATCCACACACATAAATTCCCGCACAGAATAAAGGTCTAAAGGTCACATTTTATGTCGTTAACTTTTTTAAAGCTCAGCACTTAGCTGTAAATGGGTCTTTTAATTAGGAAATGCATATTTTTTGTGTATATATGAATGTGTATGTGTAACCTAATGAATGTAAAATGTTTTCTCATTAGCACATTTCAGGGTAACATACCCTTGAGTCTCCCTACATCTCAGCCATATTTAAATAGGTATATCCAAATGTGCTGCACATTTGAGTTTGTGTTCAAGATTGTCTTTCTGTGCAGGCATGTGCTTATGTGCATTTGTGTGTTCATGGGTTTCTCTTTCTTCAGACCTTCACTGAGCTTTTTATGGCTGCCTCTGGCATTGCTGAATGAGGAAAATATAAATCAGATAATGATCACATTTCAGATGTTTAGCAGGGATAAAGATACAACTGCCTGCACAGAGGAAATTATTATTTTAATGACACTGTTTCTGAAATAATTAAAATAAGAGAAAAACACAAATTCCAAACAATGCATTTCCCTAAACCCTTAAAGCATAGTATATTTGATAGATTTGTGGAAAAATAAGGGTTACACATTCTCTTTTTTTGCAGTTTACTATACAGTGTTTTCTTTTTGCTGCCTCCATGGTCCCTAATATCAGTATCTGTTACAAGCTAGTACTGGTGTCAGTTAGTATTACTCAGGCTCTGTTTCACACCATTTGTACGCTGTACAGAAGTCAGTCGCATGCATGTGTGTATTCGTTCACTACAGTCTCTGCAGACCTCAGAGCCTGCTGTCCGTTTAATCAGAGACTGATTTAGACCTGAGTAAACAGGTGGCCGAAACCTCCAGCCAATCAGTGGTACAAAATAGATTAATTAACAGGTCTACTAAAAGTCTAATCTGTCGTGGGACAGAAAAGTGGAGAAAGCACGTGAAAGCCCACCTGCATCTTGATATTTGAATATTATATTGGCTGGAGAGAAGCACATGAATTAGTAATCCTTTTATATTTGTCTTGTACCTGTGTGGCTAAGCTAGCAGATGAGAGAGGCTGGCAGAGCAGCTCTTTAGAGAGAAAACTATTTGTGTATGCGTGAGATAGTGTCCAGGTCTCTTTATACATGGCTTCTTGAATGGACACTTCTCTGTAATCCAAAGTATGCAATTAAAAGGTTTTAATAACTAAAATGCCCCTCAGCTCTTGTTAATGAGTGTGTGCATATGTGTGTATACATATATATGTGTGTGTATCTTTACGTTGAAACATCCTCTGTGTTTGTGCCTGTGTCTGTCTGAATATATACCTGTGGGTGTATGTTTATGAGTGTGTTTATTGCTATAGTCATTTAGGTGCACATTAATCTATTTAACACCCCTCCTCTGTCCAAGTTAATGGGTAGTTAGACTGTAATGGTGCAGGGCCAGAATGACGATGAAGCACTTTAGAGGAATGGCTATTGACACCCCAAGGCTAAGCCTTAATGCTCATATTGACTCACGTGAATCAAGTAGGCTGTGTGTGGTGTCTTCGTCTGCACCACGGACCATACATGCATGCATCCATCTGCATGGGTGTGCTGGTAAGATCTTCATTAAGTCTCAGTGTTCATTATGGCTGTTCTAATTAGTGAAAAAAATCAAACAAGTTGAAGGTTGTTTCAAGAGCAGCGTCACAGTTGGAACAATTACCATGACACCAATCGCTTCCTCCAGGCATTAGGATATTAACGTTTCTAAAAGAGATTAAAACACACTCTCCTGCGTTCAGAATTACTTTTGTGTCCCTGACTTCCATTTGTCCTCCCCTCTGCCTCTTTATTTATGTTCTTTTCTATTTAATGTCCTACTCTTTGCTACATAAACTGCATTGACACCGTCTCCTGCCTCGTCCCGTCACTGCTCAGGTGCTGCAGGGGGCCAGAGGGGCTTTCTGGGCTGTATCCGAGCCCTACGAATGAATGGGATCACCCTCGATCTTGAGGAGAGGGCTAAAGTCACACCTGGAGTCAAGCCCGGTTGCCAAGGTCACTGCACCAGTTATGGGATGTACTGCCGCAATGGAGGCAAGTGTGTGGAGAAGTACAACGGCTACCTGTGTGACTGCAATGCCACTGCCTACGATGGCCCGTTCTGCACCAGAGGTGAGAGTGCTGAAATCCTCGTAGATTTAGCATCTTTAAATCAAAGTGTTGCTATTGAACTTTAGTTTGAGATTAAAAGATTCATACAAATGAAGCACAATCCTCTGTGACATCACCACTGTTTTTTAGGCCATAGAGATGGGTGACACCATGCCTTATAAATGTTAACACCTTTTCAACATTTAAAAAAGAGCCAAAAAAAAAATTGTTAAAATCTAATCAAACCTGTGAATACCTGTGATGTCTGATCAGAATTTTATTTCCATCTCAGTAGTTATTCTTCTTGGTAGTTTTATATTGTACTTATTGTTTTAATAAGGTATTGTATGATGTACACTCGTATATATCTGTTGTATAAATTGTATCATCATGTTTTAGTCTGTCTTTAAATGTTTGAGGACTTCAGATGGAAAATAGCTTCGAGTTAAATCCGGCATATTTACACAAAGTAATGTTTTTTTAATTGTACTGAGTGTTCATTAATATGCATTATGTCCTCATCAAATAAACAAATTAATTAATTAATAAACACATACATAAATAACAGTGATGCCAACTTTGTGTAATGTAAATAAACACTAATCAGTACTTGCTGGCTGACTGACGGATTGTATAATTCCATACAAATGAACATTAACATTAGCTAACATAGATAAGTTACGCTAACAGGCTGACTATTGGAGGTACCAGAAAACTTAAAGACAGAATCCTTTTGTAGTCTTTTTACTGTAATTCTTCATCACTACAGGCAAGCAACGTGTCAGGAAAAAAGAAGTATTACTCAATAAACAGAAGCTCTGAATGTCGCACTCAGCAGCCGAGGAAACTGCCAATCACAGCCCACAGAGCAGGCACAGATGACACTCACCTGTCACTCAAAACAGCCACTCCCTCAATAATGCATGACCTTTGGATTAATATCATGTAAATTCACTCCCCATCATTGTCATGAAAGGTAAATGAGGTTTTTGTTCCATCCTATTAATTTCTAAGCCGTTTGCTGCTGCTGAGAAGTTGGACATTTTAAACTTTGGGTCCATGGGGATAGACCAACTGATGGAAACGGTCCCAAGTGGCCATTTTAAAGAATTGCAGTTTTTTTATTCTTGCGTATCGCCTTTACTTTTCAGTCTCAGCCATCACCCTTGAGTATCTCCTGTACATATAAGGTTGGAGTTCCCAAAAGTGTTCAGGTCAAGATGCAAAACAGAAATTTTGGTGTCTTCTCATTCCCTAAACTTACAGAAATATGTATTCATTCATTCATTTTCTGAACCCGCTTTATCCTCACTAGGGACACGGGGGTCACTTGGAGCCTATCCCAGCTACTTAAGCACAAATGTATGCAGCTGACTGTCTTTTAAAAATCTGTTCTTGTCCTCAAACTGATAATGCTTCCACTGGGGATTTCTGTCCAGTTGTGTTCATATTCTTCTTATTATTAGTTTGTTTGTTTTTTTACTGAATGCTTCCACACTTAAAACTCGGGCTTCTTGGCATTTCCAGTGCCTTTTATGAGGCTTATGTTTCGGGGGGTTTTAGTCACCTCATGCACATGACTGAGAGGGAGACATCACAAAAATCTTAGTCACTGATACCTGAAACAAGGAGCATCATAATGTTTTCAGATCCAGGTTTGCATAATCATAGAGCCCTATGCACCACATCTGAACTGAGCAGGGCAAGAGAGAGGGCAATAAGTTGATTGCAATTGTTATGTCTCCCATATTCAATTCATAGGTGGTTTTCTTTTTGTCAGACAAGTGAATTAGAGGAGATATTTCTTTACCTGCTGACGGTTTCGGCTGATCCTCCAGCCTTCATCGGAGCTGTCAAATAGTCGTTGCTGACATATCCTTAAAACAGCTGATGGGCCGGGAACCCTTCACAATAAAAGTTCCCGACCCGACCGTGCCCGACAGCAGGCATGGCCAGGTCAGGAACTTTTATTGTGAAGGGTTCCCGGCCCATCAGCTGTTTTAAGGACACGTTAGCAACAACTATTTGACAGCTCTGATAAAGACTGGAAGATCAGCCGAAACCGTCAGCAGGTAAAGAAACATCTCCTCTAATTCACTTGTCTGACAAAAAGAAAAACACCTATGAAAGGAAAGAGGACACTTCACTTCTACTTGAAATTGAATCCCCATATCAAAGTATTGGTATGCATTTTTCTCTGCTAATTTGTGATATAATAAACACAGATTCATGACTTATTTTGTGTCTTCACCATATCTTTGGGAAAAGCATGTCTAAAGTATTCTTTAATATAAAGTCTCTTTTATTTGTTCTCATAGCTGCAAGAATTCTTGCACAAACTCCCCTTCAGCTGTGAATTTTCAGATGACAAACTGAGTCATAATCTCTCTGCTAACACTTTTTCAATGTCCTTTACAGCCATCTTTGTGAACAAGTTTTCATTGCTCTTTAGTTGACAATGCCACAGTCAAATAGCGCCAGGATTACTGCTGGAGCAGTTATATTTCAATGAGCTGCATTGCCTGACAACCCACTGTGATTTTTGCTGAGCTCTGTGATTGTTCTCACTTCCTATTCAGTTTGGAGCTGTCGGTGTTGAAAGTGTTTGGGCTTATGATAAAAGGCATCGATTGAGTGTGATATTGTGCTTACCCACCAATTCTCCCTGAATTTAGAATGCACTCACTGAATACTAAAACTACAGATACAGAGCAAAGAGATCAAACTGAAAAAACAAAATGCATGCAGCCACTGACAAGACATCTTACAAAGCAGAGGGTAGCTCAAGTTTTTTGAAGTTTGAGGATGAGAAATGTTACATTCTACCTCTAACTCTGCACTGCAGCATGTTAAAACATCATGTTTGTTTCACAGGGATTCGTTAGATACAGTATTAAAGTTCTACTTCTCAAAACAAGTTTTCATAAAATGCTCTGGGGAGAAGAGCAGCACTGCTGTCAGTGGCTTCTGCTACCTCCCAGTCAGAGAGTTGATCCCCGACATGTGAATTAATTTGTTTCCTAAAGCCGAATAGTGTTTTTCCCCTGTGCTCCTGGCAGGGGGGTGACAAGATGACAGAAAAGCAGAGTGGGTGAATGTGTGTGTTCATTTGTGTATGTTTGTGTGGTGGGGGAAGGGGATGACAGTGTGTGGTGATATGTGAGTGTAGGACATGAAAAGACCTCCTCCGAATTCTGTCATAGCCAATCAGGCATTTTAGGATTTATAGAATAGAGGTTAGTGTCTTCAAGAGTGTGTGTGCATGTGTTTGTGTGTGATGTGTACGTTTATCTGTCTGTCTGCCCGATGACAGAGAACGACAGGGAGAGAGCACACCCTTGTGTCTGTTTGTTTGTGTGCATGTCACATGACTGTCCCCTTCCTCTCCTGTCTCCTCATTTTGAAGAGTCTCTTATTTCCTGTCTCTTCCATCTACTTTATCGACAATTTAAGTCTTTGTCATGTTTATCCTTGTTCTTTTATCATCCTTCCTCGCTCTCTCTCGCCTCCTCTATCTTCAAGTCTTCTTTTGCTCCTTTCACTCTTAGTTTTCCTCTTGCTCATTTATCTCATTCTCTAGTTTTTGGCTTTTCTCGTGATCCTCGTTCCTCTACTTTCTCCTCTGCTCTTTCAGCATTTATCTCCTCCTGTCTTGCTTCCTCTCTTCTTCTGCTTTCTTCTTTTTTACCACTACAAGCTCTCACCCCTCTCCTGTTTTTTCCTTCTGGAAATCTCTCCTTTAACTCCCCCCACTCTTCCAGTCCTCCCAGCGAGTGAAAAATGCATGAAGCCAGCTATAATTGCACACTGCATTTCCATTGTATCCATATTTACGCAGTGCTCAGGGGACACTGCAGTATTATTATTATACACTCTCATTCTTCTGCTTTTCTGCCCTTGAGGGTCACACAATGTGCACATGTTCATCTATAAACATGGACACACACATGAAAGTGCAGACTCACACATGCATACATACCTATAGAAGTTTGCATATTTGCACAAATTCCCTCTCCAGAACTTCTACTCATGGACTCATGGACATAAAAAAATATACACAAACACAGAGTCCCTACCCTGGAGCGGAGTTTTCTCATTCCCTCTTATGCTTCCAGACAACTCTGTGTTGGTTTGGAGGCTTCGGGCAGGTAGTCTGACTTTTTTCTCAGCAGGCCAGAAAAGGCTTAGACAGGTTATATACATGCACTACATCATCCACAGTTTGTATGCACAAAGATACAATAGGAAATACCAGGAGATGTAGGTTACACATTTACCTGCATAGTCCCTGCAATGTGTGGAAACTAGCAAACCTTTCTGCATAAACATTAAATATACTGATAGATCATGTTGTTGTTTCGTTGACTCTTCTGTAACTGATTGAAGATCTGAGGGAGACACTCAACAGTGACATAAATTACACTTTTTCTCACTCTGATTCACTTAATACTCAGAAGCATTTATCTTGGCAGGCAGTGAGCACTCCAGCCGCAGCAGAAAATGACGTGAGCTCACAAGCTCACTGCCTGGTTAACACAGAACAATTGGTAAAATGGATCTCTCCAGACCCTCAAAGCTTGAAACTGTATCAATGCACAGCAGAATAGAGGATAAAATTGTGATATAGCTGAATGGAGGCAAGGCTTTTCGTCCACCAATATCAGTCAGAGAGCTCGCCCATTTTCTGGTAATAAGGCTTCTATTAAATTTAAGTAATGTAGCTTGAAGTATTTATTGTACTGTGTCCAGCAGGAGACGATGGGTGTAGTGAAGCTTTAAAATAACATGCATAAATATGTTCACTTAGTATTCTACACTCATAGAGGGCGTAGTTATACGTTATACTGCTGACACTGTAGGGCACACATGCCAAAGCAACATGCTATGGCGTTTACCCACACACAACCCCAGGCTCTCCACTTTGCTCCTTTAATTTCATGCACATTGTGTCTTTTTTGCCCTTTGTTACCACCATGCACACACTGCTGAAGCATGTGTATACGCACACAGACACAAAGAATGAGCATGACAAAAGAAATAGAAAAATAAGGTCCCTGCTTCTCAACACTTGATTAAGAGAATCAATAAGCCTCCTGGAATGGCTGGAATATGCCATTAGGTGTGTTAATGTACTGATAAACAATGTATTGTTTTGTTTCAAATGCCGGAGCACAGCAATTTAACACCCACTTTATTACACATCCTGAACACACACACATACACCTGTGTGTGTGTGCGTGTGTGTGTGTGTGTGTGTGTGTGTGGTTTTTTTTTTCCTTGCTGGCCATATAATATCTCTGCCCTGTATAGTCTTGGCATTTGTTCTTTCTTTCTTTCTTAGTTGCATCCTTCATTTTATCTTTACTTAGTGGCTCTTTATTCCCATTTTGTGTTGCAAATGTTTTTGAAGTTTAATATTTCTCTTTATTGGTCTTTGTGTCTTTATGTGATTGTATTTCACATGTGCTTTAAGACAGAAGTCTTCAATGTTTTTCAGGCCAAGGGCCCCCAAACTGATGTAGAGATGGAGCGGGGACCCCCTACTATATATATTTTTATTTAATTTTGTTTTGTAATAAATTGGGCATAGTTCAGTCTAGGTTCAGGTTTAGTTCAGGTCTAGTCATATGATGAGTGCACTGGTGCTGAGTTTGAGAGAGAGCTCATGTGTTGATGTGTACGTTTCTGACTGAAAGTGACTTTCTGCCTCCATTTACCCATTTGTTATAATATATTAGATTCATGTTAATGTATATTTAAAGACATTTCAATTTGTGGGTGAAATTTTTTTTTTAAATATTTGTTAAAATTTTAAAAACTTTCTAATTAACCAAACATTTGCAGTATCTCCGCAGACCCCTTGTTGAAGACCTCTGCTTTAAGATGCTTTCTATATATCCTCTCTTGTGTCATCCAGATGTTGGAGGTTTCTTTGAGGCAGGAACCCTGGTCAAGTACAACCTTGCCCATGAAGCAGTGGCAGGAGTCAGTAAAGCTGCAAGACTTGTGACATATCAGATGACACCACAGGAAGTAAACCTAACAAAGGAGGAATTGGCATTTAGTTTCAGCACATCTAACGCACCGGCTGTTCTAATGTATGTCAGCTCCAAGACGCAGGATTATCTGGCTGTGGTGCTCAGGCAAAATGGTAAGATCTTCAGAAACATACACACATAAAGGAAAGTATTTGTGCTACTGCTTACTCAACAGTGAAGAGTCAGATTGAAATAAGGTTTTTGTGCAAAAAAAAAAAAGTTTATTTTTAATGGCTGAGAAGTTCCATAATCTTTTAAAATCCTCCCAGTCACAGGCGTCATGCTGAGTGGCTGACAGGCGGCTCAGTGCTTTGATTAAGAGAAAGTAATAAAAATTTGACAGTGCCATCTAGTGTTACACTAATTTATGTGCACAGCCATCAGAATAAAACTGCAAAATGTTCACAATACTTAGGAGTGCTGCCGCAAATTCTGGTCCCCTCTGGTAAAATGCTTCTCGGAGCACTGACACATCCAGACACCTTCTGCATAATTCAGGGTTTAGCCCCTAAATGAATAGTATTACACTAATATCTACTGCCAACCATTCTGTTTTTTAGCCGTTGCTTGAGGAATATGTGGTAAATTAATTTTAAATTTTTGAGTCCTTTAGTAATTGATGAGAGCTCATTGTTAAATTGTCTTAGAACAGGAAAAGGTATGTGTTTGGCAGACAAGTGGAGGTGTGACATGTCTATGTGTCTTCAGGTTCACTGCAGGTGCGGTATAACCTCGGGGGGCTGAGAGAGCCGTTTTCTATCGATGTGGATCAGCGGAACCTGGCCAATGGACAACCACACAGCATTAACATGTCCCGGGTCGAAAGGAGCGTCACCATCCAGGTACCAGTCATACACTCACAAACATATCAAATCACTCAAAGGGATGTTTGAAGGATTTTAGCCAACGCTAAGAAAACCTTGAAATTTCAATCTCCTTCTTGCACTCATTTAAGGTCTGTGAGGGAGTGGCTTCTAACTACACACACAAACACATGCACAAACACAAGAGTACACAATCACCCAAGTCCAAGCCAGCATTAGTTCGATGGTTTGCAATAAGTCAGAGGGGAGAGCAGTGTCCTGTTCTGTCTTTTGCTGTGATGAAACTGCTTGTCCTCTGCCACTGTTAATCCACTTCCAGTAGACAGCCTAAGTATAGCAACAGAGAGCATGCATCGATCTGTGTGTGTGTTTGTATGAGTGCCCAACACTACTGTGTGATTGCAGCTGCATGTATTTCTACCCTAGTGGAGGTATTTATGAGTGTGCAAGCAGGTGAACAAGTGTGCAAGTTTGTGCATGACAAAGCGTTGTGTATATGTGTGTGTGTGTGTGTGT
>JAPTGZ010000014.1:28073665-28084385 GCA_029814645.1 Fowleria isostigma | reverse complement strand
CTTCTCTTCTCATCTCTTCTCTTCTCTTCTCTTCTCCTCTTCTCTTCTCTTCTCTTCTCCTCCTCTCCTCTCCTCTCCTGCCCCTTCTTATCCTCTCCTCCTCTCCTCTCCTTTTCCATCTCTCTCTATATAATTGTTCCTGCTGAAACTATATCAGGCATCTGACAGACTATAATAAGCCCAGTTGCCCCCCTGCCCTCACTTCTTCACTCATTCCACCTCTCCTTCTTACTCATTTTCTGTCTTCCCCTGGAGGACTATGGGTAATGCGGTCAGCAGAGATTGGATGACTGTTCATTCCAGTGCAGTTTATTTTACCTATAACACATCTTTTTGTCTTCCTTTCTGCCTCCCTTCCTGTGCTTAGATGCAGAATTCCCCTTCAATGAGGAGAGAGTTATTCCTGATGGAGTCAACAGGGACTCCGCCATCATTGGAGGTACACGTCACATCAACACATTCGCTGAAGCTGAATTCAGATGAGACTATGAAGTGGCAGGAGAGCGCTTGTGTAACATGCTCAAGGATGATAATTATCCATATGTGAAGCATCAGAACAGAAACGTTGCAGGCAGTAAGCAGAGTAGAACAGTGAATGTAGTAAAATGTCAGCACTAACAAATTAGTATTTAATACTTTCTAATATATGAAAGCAGCTGGAATGGATCATATCCCAAAAAGACCCAAAGAATGACACAGACCATCTACAGATATTAACTGTTTAATATCTATTGATCCATTAATCTTATTAATACGTGGAAATAACTGTAAAAAGCAGTTTGTCATTTTTTCACTGTGATCAGATGTGACCCATATTCAGAGGCACTGTTGTTACCATGGAAACACCATCTTCTACAACACTGATTAACCAATAAAACTCATGGAGTTTGATCAATGACAGTGGATGGACATTTGGTTTTATGTTCAGTTAACGATAGATTTTGCTGAAAAAGTAACCTTTTCTTCAGTTTTTTCCATTTCTGATATAATAACCCTTAATTCTAATCTGAGCTATAATGAACATCTGCATGATCAGGGAATTAAATACCTGATTTCCACTAAAAAACACAAAATATAGAGGATGATATTATAATTAACAGTGATGAATCATGTAAGGTTAAATAAAGAGAAAAAATCATTTAGAAACTGACACAAAAGTATCATGGAGTTTTTATGGGATTTTCCAAACCTCCATGAACAGTAGACATGTACCCATGTGGGGGTTTTAGAGGACAAAGCCTGAATCATTAAATAATTGACAGAAAATTCCAGTTGTTTCAGGATTGTTCCTGGAGCCCTTATTGGTTCTTCTGATCAACCAATTTTTTTTTATTTTTTTTTTAATATCAATTTCCATGTATGAGTTAGGACAATTTGTACCATATTTGATACATCAGGTCTCAATGCTCAAATATTTTTTCTAACAAACAAAAACATAATATATCACAAACATATCTAACAAATTGGTAAATCCAAACATACACAAGAACATTTTCCAGTGCTTCTATCATGCAGCAATGAAAAATCTACCAAATGGAAGTCTGGAAAACATCTTACAGTGTCACAGGAAAGGCCTCTGGTGAACTGATTACTGGCCACTGGTGGATTATTCATGTTTTGCATTTATCTAATTGTATACATCAAGTGTTTCAAGAAGAAAAAAACCACTCAAAACTCATGTATCAAATATGATGCATTTGGCATTATAGGGATAAGTATGTCTAAAATGTCATTGTAAACCATTTATCTACTAAATAGGTGGTAAGAATGTAATATTATATAGGTTTTCATGTGATGCATACCTTCTTTTGTGACGTCTCTACCAGGATTTTGTCCTTGGTTATGATTGGACAACATGCATCACCTAGTTTCCAATCATTGGCTGAGTCCAGGTGACTGTTTAAAGGATCACAACCACCAATGTCAGAGAAATGCTGAGGTCTATATGTCGTTAATGAGCTGCTGTTTTTGCAGTCATCAGCATCCATGGCATATTCTGGAGTATAACAATGAATGTTCTTGGGTCCACCCCACAGGTATCATTGCAGTGGTGATCTTCACCATCCTATGTACTCTGGTGTTCCTGATCCGCTACATGTTCCGTCATAAAGGCACCTACCACACCAACGAGGCCAAAGGCACCGGGGAGTCGGCCGGCGAATCAGCGGACACGGCCATTATTGGAACTGACAACCCAGAAACTATCGACGAATCAAAGAAGGAGTGGTTCATCTAACAGCTGTGATGGCATGACGGGACATTTAGAAAGAAAGGGATTCGCCGGACCGCCAGTTGCCACATAGGTGGAGGAGATTTAATTCAATGACCAATAATGGGAGAGATGAAGGAATGGACAATAATCTCCTGGAAGGGGCAGAGATGTGAGGGGAAAAACATGTACAGAATTTTCTTTTGTTTGTTTGATTGTTTTGTTTGTTTTTTATATATCCAGAGTATTAGAAAGGGAAGAGGGACAGTTATTCAGCAGAGCACGACTATAAGAGACTGTACATGTATATACTAACCGGCTTGTCCTTCTTTGTATCGTGCTTGGGAGTTTTCAGGAGTCCTTTGAATACTGTATATGACAAATAATTATACTTAACTGGGTCGTGTGATAGCACAGGTTTATTGCCCGTCTCTGTTGCAATTTTGATTTTATTTTTTAACAAAACTCTTATATCAAAAATGCCATACATGCCAATTTTTTAAATTAATTTGTCGGGCTGAGGTTGCACCAATCTGTCAACATTCATATCCATATAATGCAACAGACATGCCACCTGTATCGTGGTAATACAGAGTTGAAGACGGATGCCAAAAGTCACTTTGTATATATAGTATTTTGTGTTGTTTTTTTTGTTTTTTCTCAAAAGATTTATTCAGAGCTTTAGGTCCAATACATTAACACTATTGAGAGTTTTCAGATCTATATTACAGTTATATCACGTGTCTGTTCATTGCAAAATACCTATAAAAGTAGTTTTATGTTAAATGTTATGACATTCGATTGTATGGGACATTCCTTTCTGATGACTGTGCAGAGAGGAGTTTCTCAGAGCATGGTGGGAGATCATGACACTCCATGTTTCGTTGGTTTAGCTCAGCATGGCAGCTTTGTTTTCATTTGGACTGAGTGAAACCGGGAGCCTTTACTCACTCAGACTTGAGCAGTCGGTTTGTTTCTTTGCCAAACACTTGAGTCTTACATTATTCACTGAACTAGCATTAAATGTCTGACTTGAGTTATGGAATTTCTCTCCATATTTGTGCATCTGTAGACTGACTTGCGGGGTTTACAGCCTTTGCATGCATCTGTGCGTTTTTATGTGTTAAACTGTTTCGAGAGGTAGACTTCCTGTAGGGCTGATGAACAGAAATGGCTTTATTTGGAGAAGTGAGGGTGCCAGAAAAGACAGCGACAGTCGCAAAGATGAGATCAAAAAACTTTTTGAGGAGTTGTAGCGACGCTCTAAACATTCATTTAATGGTTTAAGCAGCATGAAACAAAAAATCACAGACAGATATTCAGAGTTTATGGTCTTTGGGATGAGGTTGAGATGATAATTGGCTTATTAATCCATTGTGCCTTGAAGGTGTCGAGCCATTTCGCCTTGCCCTAGATTACTTAACAAAGGCTTAGGATAGAAAGCTTATTACTGCTGCATGAATTCACGTCGATGAGAGAATCTGATGTTTTTATGTCTTCTGATTTGAATGGTGCTCTGTTCAATTCCCCTCAAAAACCCGATCAGAGCCAGATTTTAAAAGTCGAAACGCCTGGGTGAGAAAATCTAGCAGGTTTTTATGCAACAAGTGCGGCTTCACTGACGCATCAGAAAGCTGCATTTACAGGACAAAAAAAGAAACGGTAACGCCAAACCTCTGTGACGCACATAACACACGCAAATATGCATGGTTGATAAAGCATGAGTCAAGGTTGTTCGTGTTCAGAATGAAAAGGCTGCTGCTTTGTCCAGAATGAACTGAGCTTCACTCTACAGTGCCACTGTCATCCAACATATATTCAACGGATGTACAAGTTCGATTTCCTCCCTGTGTTGTTTTTTTCTTCTGTGGTTGTTGCTTATGTTAACCTCACCATAGCATTTATAATGTGTTGACCAGCTGCTAATTTCGTTATTATTGTGAATTTGCTTTTTGTATGTCTGTTTGGTAAAACTGCTGCCATGGCCCCCCTCCCCCCACCATCACATGAAGGATTTTGTACGTCATCGTCACTTCGTGGTTCCATTTTAATTGCGGATTACTTTATGAGACACTTGGACAGCTGGTGGACTCAGCCTGCCTTCTATCGGGGCCTCAAAGAAGACTTTCCTTATCCATGCATCAAATCCATGACAGCAAATAAGTCATTCTTCTTTCATTTCTTTTATATAATTCTATAATACTGACATAAACACACACATTCCCCTTGACATGTGATTTAAACAATAATGGATTATCAGCTCAGACAGAAACACATTCACATTTCTTGCTTTCAGTTCTGTTGAGTTAAATAAAGAGTGTTTTATCCTTAATTTTAATCACTTTCTATGTATTTTTTTTTACATATTGACACACAACTTGCCTCTTATAATCTGTAGATATCTGTTTACTTAAAGCACAATAAAATCAATGCTGAAGAAGAGCAGGGAAAAAACATTTTGCAATAATGTCACAAACTCTTTGAATCTGTCTCATGATCTATGTGTCAAACCTCAGAATGGAACAACGTGAAATAAGTGTGAGGATACAGATGATTTATTTCAATCTAAATCAAGTCCAGGAGAAATAATATGAATACAGGGAATCTATTGCTAACGGCTCTCTAATTATTTTTTCTATCTTCTGATGTTCATTTGAATAGCATACACATCCTGCCCCCATGTGGTTGAATGCTGTCATCTCTTCCACTTATTGTTTAAACACGATAGAGCAGTGGGATTTCAAGAGCTTCCTGCTGCCCAGTGGACAACAGCCAGCGCTTATGTTTCTCTCTTGTTGCTGTCATCTCGACTAAATGTGAGGTGAATACCAAAACTAGTCTGCAGGATGTTTTCTAAACTGACATATGAGAACAGTAGGCATCTGTCAAGACAAATTAGTTTATCGAATTACTATTGTGTAGCCCTGCTTGTACAGCTTCAGTGTATTATTACAAGAAAAGGAAACTAATTGTCAGTTTCCATTAATGAATCGAGACAATTCTGACATCTGTTTGTACGAAAGACTGTCTGTCTGATGTGATTCCTCTGGTTCTCTTATACCAGCTGCTCATCAGCCAGATGGGGGCAGTACATGTGTATTAACTCCAATAATGGTCTGACTATCAGAGGCTCAGAATAGAATAGAATAGAATAGAATAGAATAGAATAGAATAGAATAGAATAGAATAGAATAGATATACTTTATTGATCCCAGAATTAGGAAATGTAACCTCTTGCTGGATCATATGGTTTGGTACATTTTTAGTCTCTATATTTCAGTAGATGGAGTATCTAACTTATCTGAACCTATAACGGACCCAAGAAACAAAGAAAATCCCAGACATTTGGACTGTTTTTGGTCAAAATCTGAACGATATGAGTACTTTTAGAACATATCATCCTATAAGAGGCCTTCTTCATATTATTTGATACCACAAAAAACCTTAATGAGATTTTTTTTTTCTTTTTTCAAAATATGCTTAACAAAATGGTTGATTTGTCACTTTATGGTAAGAGCAGAAAAAATAAGCCAATATAAAATAATGGATTATTTGTTATGAAATCAAAACCTCTGCTCATCTATTGCTGCAAATATTAAAACATATAGTGGTAGTGCACCATCAATATGTTGACCAAATTTACTTAAGCAATGTTTGATACTTTATGCATCCTAGGTCAAGAAATATGGTTTAAATCCAGTGTAGATGCCTGGTAGTTATGGTTTAATTTTTTTTTTTTTAATCTAGAAATTGCTCACCCAACGGAATAAGAAATGCAAACAAAACATTTTTTCATCAGGTTTCTCTTGGTTGAACAGTTAATTCTTTACTCTGTCATTGACAAAAAAAAAAATCTGAACTCTGAAGCATTGATTAATCATTTTTTATTGGATTTTCAATTATTGCAACACAACATACAAAAGAAATCAGCAGTCTGAGAAAAAGATTTGCATGTACAAAATGTAAACTAGCAGCTTCCACAGTCTTAGCCAGTCCTTCCCTTTGTCTCTTTAGCCACTCAGACGCTACAGTTATTGTGCAAGTTGAAGGGAACGAGGTTTGCCTTAGGATTAGGTTTTGGTCTTTGGTACTCAGCAGGGATTTGAGTAAAATGCTTGAAGTGTGCTTGTCTCAGGTCTGGCTTCATGGAGCGGCAGATTTCGCAGGAGGAGGGAGAAGCTTTGGTTAGAGGATGGAGGACGGTAGAGGTCTCTTCAGGACTAGTCTGAACATTCACCTGTAACAGCACATGATGAGTTTATTGAACAAACCTCTGAAGCCTTTAGAGAAATAGCCACAATACAGTTCTAAAAATAAACAGTTGTGGAAAAAATTATTAGACCATCAAAAGACATCAAAAACAATGATTATGCAATCAAGTACTAACTCCTGTCTGTATCATGTGACTAAAACAGAAAAGAACGCATGGAATGTCTAAAAGTTCTGTTTTTGTTATAGCTATTGATGTAAGAATTTATGTTATTTTGGTTATTATCAAGAAAAACATGGAAAAACCAGATATCAGCTCTTAAATTAAACTTTTATAAGCTTTTTTTTATTGTTATCATTATATTTGTCCAAACAAATGTACTTTTAGTTGTACCAGGCATTAAAATGAAAAGGAAATTGAAGAAAACAAAGGGTGGTCTAATGATTTTTTCACAAATGTATGTGTAGTTCTGTGTCATACCATTCGTAGGCAGAATCACAATGTTGTCACTTTGAATGCCGGTCTGAAGGGAAAACTCTCTGAACTTCTGCTGCAGGACGTCACTGACCTCTGGACTGCGACCTGCAACATAAAAAAAATTACATGAATTTCCATCAAATCCCTAATCCATCAATTATTGTGTCTCAGGATCATAATTTTGATACAGCACATAAAGTTTGAACTTACTGTAAAGCTTGTTGAGAACCTCAGACACACCATCCTTCGTCTTGATTGTGTGGATCAGAGCAAAGTCATCGTACGTGATGTCAGCAACACGCATGTCGTTGTCATTGTTCCAAACTGTCAAACACAGAAACACAGCGATCAGGCTGTCATGCATAAGTGTGTGTCTCTTGTAGGTGTGTGTTGTTGTGTTTATATTCTACTCACTCTGGCTGTGGAAGGTAAATCGACCTGGAGTGTCAGTTTTCCTGGCCAGGTGAGTCATTCTCCAGCAGGTCACACCATCAGGACTGAACCAGAGGGTTAAACACAAGCAAATGGATCAGTTATCAGTAATTCAGGCAATAACCCTGATGAAAAACCTGATGAAAAAATGGTTTGTTTGAATTTCTTATTCCCTTGGGTGGACAATTTCCAGATTTTTAAAAAAAAATTTTTTATCAGCTTTACTAATATCAACTCAGGAAGTGTCAAAAATTACTTGCTAATTTAATTCTGTCAACATATTCATGATGTACTACCACTAAATGTTTAATATTTGCAGCAACAGATGAATTTGACCTTATAACAAATAATCCATTATTTCATATTGGCTTAATTTTTCTACTCTTACCATAAAGCCACAAATCACCTTTTTTTTAATTATTACATATCTAATTAAAGTTTTTGTGGTATCAAATAATATAGTTATGTTCAGGAAGGCCTCTTATACTATGACATACCCAAAAGTATTCATATCTTTCATATTTTCACCAAAAACAGTCCAAATGTCTTTAGTGATTTTCACCTTTTTTGGGTCAATTAGGTTCAAATAAGTTAGATAGTCCACTTATTGAAATATAGTCACTCAAAATGTGACAAACCATATGGTCGAGCAGGCAGTTAAATGGTTAAAATGCTCCTGTTTGATTTGTAGGATCATGCAATACTTTCACAGCTTGCTCTAAAAAAATCAAACTCACTTTAAGTTGGCATAGGTGAGGTCCACGTCTCCTCCGTCAGTTGGTACGACTACAGCAGTGCCCATCTTCATCTCAGCCTTGTGGTTCACAAACCACTCAGAGTTCGAGGCAAAACCAACCATGTACCATTTTCCTGCCATCTGAGGACACATAAGCAGAGGCAGACAGGATGGTGAATACATATATTTCACTAAACTCCACAAAATTACAATGATCCTTAGCTCTAGATTACTGTCACATAACTAAACTTTTACCTTCTGTAGGTCAAAGTCTGCTACAGGCACAACCTCAGCACAGGCAGCCAAAGCACACAGCAGAACACCCAGCATCCCCAGCACTGTGGTCCTCATGGCGTCACCGTTTGTTTGCCCTCAGCTTCTGTAGCAGAGAAGTGTCAGGAGGAGGTAGGGAACAAACAGCAGGAGTGGCTCCTTATATCCTCTCTATCCACCACCTCCTCCTCCTCCTCCTTCTCCTCCTCCTCTCCGTCCCTCCTTCCCACTTTTTTTTTTTTCGCATTACAAAAACTCTTTGGCCCCCAACGACTGGCATGCAAATTACTGCAGTTACACAACTAGCATGAATTGGGAGAGGAGGATGAAGGGGGAGGAAGAGGAGAAGAAAAGGAAGAGGGCCTACATAATAGAGTTCTTTTAACACCACCACCCCCAATTCCCTCCTCCCGCTCAAATACTTGGGCATGCCTGGACTATCAAAACAGCTGTTTAGTAAAGAGACCAAACTGTTTTACCATATGGTGCAAAGAAAACACAAAAAAGATCTGAAGCACTGCTGCTTAACTTCAGAGTCCAGGAGAAAATGAGAAAAGAGCACAGATCTAGTGTTTAGGCTGAAATGAGTTATTACATTCATACGTTGTGGATATTACAAATCATCATGTTTATCCTCTGAAAGCAAAGAGGCCGAGATCTATACAAAGATTGCAGTGAAACCTCATTTTCTGTCTCATAAAAGCGTTTAACCTCGTCAAAAAGGATAAATTAATAACCAGTTGTTCTTTGCAGCTTCAACATCACATCTCACTTTGTACAATTCCATAAAAAACTTCAGATTTAGAAATCAAATGTCCACTTTTTCACGGTTTTATCTTAAAAATTAATAAATCCCCTGCACTTTCTGATCATTTATGTAAAAATAAGTTGATTTTTAGTTTGTGTAATGTACGTTGATGAGTTAATCACAGCTCCCTTTGTTTGGAGAAAATAGAGGGACTGGCTTACAATCAGCTGGTTATGTAACAAACACAAACATGTGCTTACAGAGGTGTGAGTGGAGGGCGTTAGTGGGCTAGGAGGTTGGGGGGGGGGGGTAGTTGTAAAAGACACATTTGGTAACCCAGTTTTGTAACTAAACTCTCTCAACCCCTTTTGGCCTCCACATCTGGCCTCCATTTACTCCAGCCCCAACCCCCTTATACACGCACACACACACACACACACACACACACACACTTACACAAACACAGAGGTGATAGTTGAATGTCTGAATAAAATGAAATGAAGTTAAAATAAGATGCATCAGTTACGTTGCTTATATGAGGTAATGTAAAACATTCAAAAACAATAAGATGATATTTTACCTCCAAACTTTTATTTGTAACTCACATTGTTCAATACACAGTAAAGTTGATAGTTTCACAGTTTAATATTGCAACCTCACTTTATTCGCATTAGAACTGGTCTAGGTTCTCTAAATCCAGGTGAGTTCCACAGGCTACACTCTGTCTGCTCCTTCAACATGTGGGGACACAGTCTGCAAAACAAAGAATGACAGGTCAGACTGTGTAGGAGCTCATATATTCATCAAACAGCTGACACTGAATAATTTGTTATTGGCAAAGCTTATAATGTTACACAAGTTGAACCGCACACATGCTTCAGCCACATGAGCAAACGTGAAAACTGCAGAGAAGCTCAAGGCAACAAATCATTGGCTTTCCTAAAAAGTTCTTTCAACCAATCCCAGCGTCCTCCTCTCTCTGCTTCTCCTGTGATATAAGAGACTGGGATGCAAAGCCAGTTTCTAATGTGTACGTCAATTTAGATTAAATATATACATATATATATGTATTTCCTAAACAGCATGTCATTGAGGTCTTTTTCCTTTTCAATTTTTAAATGTAAAACAAGCAACATGCAACTTGAACGTCTGAAGCCCCTTCAAATATATATATACACATACACACATGCATATTTGTAAGTTCACATACACATAAATAAATAAATAAATAAATAAATAAATAAATAAATAAATAAATAAATAAGGGCAAAGAAAATTAAAAAATAGATGAATTTAAAAAATAAATAAATAAGTAAAAAGGTACACAGATGCTGGAGTTTCACAGATATGTTGGTGGTCATCATATCATCTACAAAGCTGATAAATATCTGCCAACTGGCACTGAACTAGCTTAAATATTTTTGGCAGAGTTTTCATTCAAGCACTTGGATGTTTCATTTTACATGTTAAAGTTCAACTCTGACTTGGCTTTAAATACATGGTGTGTACATTTAAAAAGAAAAAAGAAGGAAAAAAAGAAATAATTTATATAAAAAATCTTCCTCTCGCCCACCTGGGCGGTGTCTCCTTCAGACTCGGGTCCTCTACCAGAGGCCTGGGAGCCTGAGGGTTCTG
>JAPTGZ010000014.1:28004761-28034593 GCA_029814645.1 Fowleria isostigma | reverse complement strand
ACGAGACTCAGGGGGCGTAACCACGAAACTGCGTAAGTCGCGGCCGGCGTAACCCGAGGACCGCCTGTACTTAGATGTCAGTTTCAAGGCATTTTCAGAACATGTCATTGTGTAGGCTTATCATACACACTAGAGCTGCACAGTATATCATTTGAGCTTATGCAATGTATGTGCGCAAGTCACATCGCAGCTCCTGCGATGTAGGAGGCAAATGAACTCAATGTGTTCTCGTGAAATTTCAAGGGTACCCACAGCCATTCACTAATCAGAAGAGTTCTTAATCAGTTTGAAATGAGTCGCTGAAACAACTTAATGCCAAAAAGAAAAGCAATGTCCATAATGTGGAACTATTTCAGCTACAAGAAGGATGAAACTGTTGTGTATTGACAGTGCCATGGAAATGTTGTCACAACGAGAAGTAATACAACCAATTTGTTTGACCATTTACATCAACACCACACAGCTATTATATCCTCCTGAGTATTTTGCACATTGCAGTATGTATCATAGAGTTAAGAAAAATCATTATGTCAGTTTTTTCCACTATTGTGCAGTCCTAATACACACCTCACAAGCATACGGGGTATGGCCAGGCCCCCACCGCTCACTCCCTCCTTACAGTATGTGTAAGGAGGGAGGAGGGATAGAAGCCTACACAATGACATATTCCAAAAATACCATGAAGCTGATGTCGGCACAGAAAGACTAAAGTATTAGTGATAATTAGGCTATCACTTGAGTTTTACAAATTTGAAGAAAAATTTGTGATGAAAGTCATGCGATGCTTTAAGTGCAAAATCTGTCAGTCTTGACTAAATATTCATTAGAGCCACTTGCACTGAAATATCTTGTAAATAGGCTTAGAGGAAGGGCTTTAGGATATGTGCTCTAATTCATCAGGACATGTCCTATTTCCTGCGCATAACTGACACTAGGATAGTGGTTATACTACAAGATGAAATAAATGGATATGCAGGAATTTCTAAGTGGCCTCTGGCTCTTTCATCACTTTTTCTGTCTGCCTCTTATTTATTTGCAGATTTACAGCTTGTCGTGGAGGACATGCTCCATATTACCACCATGATGTCTAGGATCCAAGCCCTATCTATTAGACACAAATTTTTCATCACTTAAACGATGTTCCTATCTCTCTGTACTTTAAGTGGCCTCCCCCAGCTGAGAGCGACTCTATCTGCATCTTTGTTCAGTGAGATAACATTATGCCATGTTGCTGACAGAGCATGCTCTCTTCAACAATTTCCTGTCTAATGGAGCAACAGCATATACTTGCTTCACTCTGGGCCGGAAAACCAGCCTTCATCACCATGGAGACAAACAGGAAGTGGTGGTGTGAAATTTGTCTGCAACTCTGATAACTGAGCAGAGATAAGGGCTGACATCTGATTAAGCAAAATACAAAAGCTGCACACTAAAAGCAAAAGTTTTTGTGTGGGGAAAAAAAAAAGGTTTTTCTTGTATGTTTAGTCAAACTTTTTTGCTCATTTTTCGTAACGCCAGCATACGGCCATTCCAGCAAGAGGCACTTGAAAATCATTAAAACCCCAGCTTGAGGTTGGTGTATGGATAAACTGGAGAAAATTGCATTCTGGGACTTATCCAGGGAGCTACTGTATGTCTGTCAGATATTAAAGCCATGTGTCTCTTCACATGCGTGTACATATATCACTGCTGTGTTCTGCTGTGACTGGTGAGATTAGCTTTGTGAGACAACACTGTCGAGTTCTTACAGCCGTGTACAGTGCGTGAGCTTGAAACGATCAAGCTTTGTGTCAACCCTTGTGTCAAATACTGCTTTGTTGAGTAGGCGACATCTCCCCACCGAGTACCCAGGATGCATCGGGGCTACAGCATCACTGGGACGTCAGTGCCTGTCACATCATTGAGCTGAAGTGTCCTCGGATGTCATCTGTAGACTCGGGTCCTTTCTGCCTTTTTAATGTCCAGCTTTTTATTTATGCCATCTGTCTTTTTAGTGTTTAGTATAGAACTGCAGGTCCTGGCACATCAGCAGACAGTCTTTATATTGGAGTACTTTTGACCAACAGCTCAAATCTAAACTACAAGGGTTTAATCTATGCATATGTAGGGAATAATTAACCCTCCAGTAACATGCAGCTCGGGGGCCAAATCCGGCCCGTCAAACAGTCCAATCCAGATGAATTTGTGAAATGCAAAAATGACACTGAACAGGCTAATAATCAAAGATCAATATGATCTAAAGTGGGTCAGACCAGTAAAATACTATCATAATTAACTATAAATAATGACAAACACATTTTTCTATTTGTTTTAGTGTAAAAAAGTAACATTATATGAAGATGTTGACATTTGTAAACTATTCTTTCACAAAAAATGTGAAAAACCTAAAATGTCTTATGAAAAATAAATGTATTCTTACCAATATTCTGCCTGTTATTATATGTTTTTGTGAATTTGTAGATCCGCTGTGATCTGTAATTTGTAATGAACATGCCTAAATGATGAACTGAGGCAGAATATTAAAATTGCATTTATTTTCCTTAAGAGATTTCAGGTTATTCATGTTATTCACAATTTTAAAGGATAGTTTGTAGATGTAAACATTATAATAATGTAATTTTACTTTTTTCCACTGTTATTATTTTACTGGTTCGGCCCACTTCAGATCATATTGGGCTGAGTGTGTTCCCCTGAACTAAAATGAGTTTGAGAACCCTGCTCTATTATGTAATGCTGTGCATTGAAAAGGGATTGGTCTTCCTTAAAGTTCCACCTTAATCACTACATCCTCTCATTACTCAGCCATGAAAGATGGTGGTATGGTCTGACAATTAATATGAAGAATTTCAGAGATATCAAGGAAAGGCATTCTTTCTACCACAGACCAGAAGTGTGCCAAATACTCATTGGTCAGTTGGTGTGTCATGCTGAGGCCATTCTCTGCACCATCTGCTCTAACACCTTGGTCAGTCCCTAGTGTTAAAAATATTGTCTTCGATCTGTAAGGCAGCTGCTAGAAATGTGATATAATTCCACTTCTGTTCTATCTGTGCAGTTCTGCATGTGATCTGCACAGTAGCACTGTAGGTTTTTGTCGCACAAACCTAATTTGTTAATCAAGGTTTCAATTAGAGTTTGAGTATTTGAGTTTGTTCATTACACTTTTGCAATAATGTGCATAGTTCAATATTAGGTTATTAATACATTCACTTAAGATGCCAGCATCAGTGTTTGTAGCCAGCAACAAATACAGAAGGACACAAAGAGACACACACCCATAGTTTTGTGTATGTGTGTCAAGCTGTGTCTGAGTCATAGCAAACGTCTGGTCTACATATTACAGCAGTGTGATGCATGGCCAGCTCCAAAACTGAGGCACAGCTTGAAACTCCTGAAATGTGCCATATGTGATTGAAACCCCACTGTTTAATCATTGTGCAAGGTTTATTGACGCATTATGTAACTGTGCTTGTATAGCTTCCATGATGGTAAATGTATAGTCAAAAATAAACTGTGGGATACTGTAACTCACCTGATCTCACATTGCAGTCATGTGACATTCGGATCACTCAGAATAAATATGTTTCAGGTAGTGGAGGGTAGACAAGATGTGAGTAAGATGTGACCTTTTGAGAAGGTGTTTGTTTCTCTCTATTCTGTTCTCATATGATGTGATGGAGAATCAGAAAATGGCCATGCGTCACTGACTATTGTCACTGTTTTATTAGTTACAAAGGTCTAATACTTAGATTACATCTAATACTGTCCACAAATTAAATAAGGCCAATAAATAACTCCTCCGGCTTTATTTTTTCACTTTAATGTCTGCACCAATGTAATGTTCTTGTGTCCTCATATGTTTTTTATGATATGTGATTTCACTGACAGGTTTATGTACTGCTTTGTGATTCCAAAACATAATCTGTCCTTTTGTTTTATTCTCTACAGATAAATGAATTAAGCCACGTTCAGATTCCTATTATGCTCATGCCAGATGACTTCAAGGCCTATTCCAAGATTAAAGTGGACAACCACCTCTTCAACAAGTAAGTTATTTTTTTGTCCTCTTTTTATTGTAGTTGTTATTATTTTTATGAAACCTTTTTTAAATGATGTGTGTTTCTTTCTTATGTTAACACAGGGAGAACATGCCCAGCCATTTCAAGTTCAAGGAGTACTGCCCTCTGGTGTTTCGAAACCTCAGAGAGAGGTTCGGCATTGACGATCAGGATTTCTTGGTATGAAAAGATATTGTGCACTCACAGGTGATCGACAAAAGGAGCAGCACTGCTTAAGTCATGTGTAGTTTATTTTGTCAACTGCATAGTACTCCAAACTGATCTTAAAATAAATAAATAAAAATTGGATTACAATTGAACAGTTTTACTGGAAATGCACTGACATTATGTACCTGTACAAGAACCACAGTGAAATAAACACCTGAGTCGTGAGCTATATGGTAAACACATGCTCCACAGCCCTTTTTCCTTTTCCTCTTTTGTTTCAGCCTGCTCCTCATCTTCCTTAATTTTCCACTCTTTTCTAGTAAATCCCTATTCCCAGTGCAGGCTGTGAGTTGGCAGTATTTGGAGGTCATTGTGTCCCACCTCAGTGCAGCTGTCCTTCTCACATGTTTACATTAGGGTTCGGCTGGCTGCAGTCAGTGGGCAGTCGGGAGTGTTAAGACACTGGCCAGTACAAAGGAATGTCCTGATATACTCACCATGAAACTACTCTCCTTCATTAGGTATTAGTCACATTATAGGTGGAAAGGTTTATTGGTTTGACCACTTTTCTTTTTAGTCTTGCTTGAAAGGAGCCTGTAGGCATTATTTCTACTTAAATTAATATCCCTTGTTGCAACCAGTGGTTACTGCCTTCTGCTCTTTGACGTGCAGCAGCCATTAGTTTTAATGAGGAATACTTAGACCATTAAATTAATTTTTTAGAAGGGTCACACAAGTATGGACAGATTGACCCTTTTTCTTCACATTATGATAAATGCCTGCTGAAGAAAATGACCAACTAAAACCAAAACATTAGGTTATATTTTTGAAGGCTTTTCATCTATGGCTGCCTGAGGCAAAGGGCCTCCTAAACATTTTCAGCCTGCATCACAGACTCGCGCAGTGTTTCACTGGGGCGTGAACACTTGGTGGTTAGTGATCACGCTTTTTAGAAACTTTGAGAAACAAGACTTCAAAGGATAGTCTTCACTTTTTTCTGCAGAAGCAGTATAGATACTACGAGTCAAACAGAGGAGAGGGAACTGAAGACCGAGGACATCAGGAATTCTTTGAGAATGAGGCATTGAACCAGGGGTGCGGGTCATGTTACTTTTGAGCTCCAAAGTCTGGGCAGCAGCTGTTTGTGTCTGTGTGTAGGTTTGGACAGGCAGCAGGCAGAAGGTCAGATCCCCACATGTTTAGACTGGAGACTGGAAGGTAGTCAGACAAGAGTATACACTCAGGACATGTTACATTGTAGACTTCATATAAGTATTTAAAACTTTCAACAAAATGGGAAATTTAATTTCATCACAAAGTATATTAACATTGAGGACAACCTATATTTAAATTCTTTTCACAAACATTTTTTCTAGCAACAAAATGGCTAGATCTTTAACAGAGTGAAAGGTAAGTATTTGAAGGAGCTTTCTAAAGGAAATCGTCAAGAGTTCTTGATGTAAAGAGAAGCTACTCCTATCCAAATCTGTACATTCTAATAAACAAACCTTTTTTTTTCTTTCCCTGTTTGCTCTGTGTGTTTGCAGAACTCTTTAACCCGCAGTGCCCCCTTGAACAGTGAAGCCCAGGGAAGGAGTGGGGCCCGCTTCCACACCTCTTACGACAAACGCTACGTTATAAAGACCATCAGCAGTGAGGATGTGGCCGAGATGCACAACATTCTAAAGAAATACCATCAGGTGACACGAGCCTGTCTACTCATAATATGGATGAAAGGAAATGGAGGCATAGTTCGTGCCATAGACTAGATCAGTTAATTGTTAATCTGTCTTCTTTACGAGGTTTTCATTCCACAGAATCACTGCAGTATTACAGTGAACCTTTCACAGGAGTTCAATTTTATAATTAATTACAAACTAGCTTTATAAAAGGACTTGTATTATGTTTAATAAACTTTTTTTTTTTATTGCTGTACCCATCATGTAGACAGTATGAGTCTTTGTGAACCCTATATTTATGTTGTTTGCTCTCTTTTGTAGTTCATTGTGGAATGCCATGGCAACACGCTGCTGCCTCAGTTTCTTGGGATGTACCGGCTTACTGTGGATGGAGATGAGACCTACATGATTGTTACGCGAAACGTCTTCTCCCACCGCCTTTCTGTCTACAAAAAATATGATCTCAAGGTAGGAAGAGAATAGAGCGAGTTGCAGAAAGTATCAAAGGAAATCCAATGTCTCAGATCAGGCTTAGGTTAGGACATAAAACGCTGGTGTGTTTAACATAAGTGGCTTGGTGATATGTTGTTCAAAGACAGTGTCTGGAGGACTTAGATTTCAGATAATCAACCTCAGCTTGAACAAAGTGAAGATCAATTTTTAAACCACAGTGCTTGGAAAGCTTCTGTGTGAGGCATACACAGTGGTAAGACTGTCTGCAGAAGTGAGGACAAAGGGAAGGACTGATTCAAGGTGTTCCATGTTACTAGTAATAACAGAGTTATGAAGAGTAATTGCCCTTCTTTTTTTGCTTCAGGGTTCCACTGTGGCAAGAGAGGCCAGCGACAAGGAGAAGGTACAGTCACCTGCTGTGATCCAGGATCCAACTATGCACTTTATGAATAACTGCAAACTCGGGATCACTTGAGAATGTGAAATACAACAGATAATCATAACAATATTGTTGAAAATAACACTGTAAAATAAATATTTCAAGATGTGCATCAAACTAAAACAGGAAAATGTATAATGGTAATAAATAGTGATTTTAGAAATCAGAATTTTTCAAAACTCAAGGACACTAATGAGATTAATGAGATCAATGTACAACGGTCGTTTTTGAAGCATTTATTGGATATTTTAGGCATGTAGCCCGTCTGAACCAATGCACTACATGCATCAGTCCACAGCAACCAAACTGCCACACATGTGCAAACACTACTACTCATGGAGTGGACTTGGAAACTATTATGACCATTAAGTAGACTTGCATTTTTCAGTGGTGGCAGTTTTCTGTCTTTCAGCACATCAAAACATTTGTTGCTGAGAGGACAGCTGCAACTTCTACGCGTAATGATGGCAAACGGCTGAGTCAGTTTGGACTGAACAAAAACAAACACTGATGTCTCACTTTGAAAAGAGAACAATAGAAATTAAGAAACTGCATGCAATTCAAGCTCATCTTTTAAGAAATTCACCAAACATAAAACATTGATTCACCTGTTCTGTTATTATATTTTAAAATAATCACTTATTCTGGTCTTTTAAAAGCCATTGGACAGAATGAGAGGAAAAACAAACTGTGTTTCCAGTGGTTTCGATAACCTGCACAGCTTCTGACAATTCTAAGATTACTGTCATCACCCAAATGGCTCAACTAACGCAATTACAGAGCTTTGCTCCCCTTTGGGTTGGATGACAGTAGCAGGTATCATCTCCTTCAGTTAGCACCTACTTCATCACCTCATTCCCTTTCTCGACCCTGCACGCTCTTTGAATCTCTTTAATTTGCTTCATCCCCTCTAACCTCGCTTCAGCTGTTTCTTGAGTTTCCCTGCTTGCTGTCTGTTTGTGGAAGATGGGAGGGTGGTTGTTTGAGTGTTTGGAGTGTTATTTAATCAGATGTCGTCATGTAATTTTAAGTAGTTCTATGTGATGTGTTTCTACATGCCTGTGCCTGCGTGTGTGAGCAGTGTAAATGAGTAAGAGGTTTTGTGTTTGGTATTGATGACAGTGTGTGTTGTGAGATGGGCTGTTTTCAGTATTTGGCTTATGGCTGCTTGGACACTGCTAGAATCTGTTGTATGACTGTTATTTATTTAGCTAATAATTGGGAAATACATTATAACAGATTAGGTAATATATATAGCTTATATTTAAATACAAAACCTTGTTATTTTGAATGACTGAAATTTCTGAAAGTGTCTTTGAATGCTTCTACTTTGGAGCAATGTCCTTTTGATCTGTGAGCTGGGCAATATTGGAAGGTGATCTATTGCTGACCCACAACTACTTTTCCTGTTAGTGTTCATGTTTCAGTTTGTGGAGGTTTGACTGACCTTGGGGAAAGCTTATATCAAAGAGTGACAAGCTTTTGACCCATAGAGGTTTTGATCAGGTTTCAGGGCCATTTAATGTGTGAGGCATCAAGTAGTGGATCATGGAAGACTTAAAGGGAATCCTCCAGACTATATATAGCCCACTGTGACTGGAAGAAGAAACAAAATATTATTGGGATTAAAACAGATCAGTGGGGAAAAAAAGCAGATGAAGCTTTACCACACATGTAAACCTACTGTGTGACCCATTTATCTGCAGCGCAGCTTTTGAGAAAAGGTTTAACCTGTAAACCTGCAGTAATACGATACATTTTTGCTGTGTGTTCTATCACAACCACCAGTCCTAAATTTACTTACACTTAGTCTGTGGTGCCTTTTCCATTTGATATACCTTAAATGAGATGAAGCTGATGATTCGTGGCATTTCACAGTACTCCAGGCCAGAGCATGATCTGAACCAAGGCTCAGAGATGAAAGAAAAAACCTCTGATAAAACACCACATGGTTTCTCCACTAGAAAAACATCTTCCTGCAGGTACAGAAAGTCTTACTTTAACCTGCAGTGCTCGCTGCAAGAAGTCTGCTTTTAAGGGCTACGAATGAATGCTTTTCTTGTAGAGTTGAATAAAACTCTTGACTTTGATGCAACACAGTTGCCCGTACGGTTGCCATTTAGAGTGAAGATGAGGCTGCACCATGAAATATTGAAGGGAAAATAATTGTGTGTTTCGTTCTTAAGTTACAGTGTGTATTAACAAAGCAATTGCTTCACACACAAACAACAAGCACGGCAAGGTTCTCTCCTGACTGCATGATCGTCTCCCTTTCATGCATGCCTCTGCATGGTATATAGTGTTTTCTGCATCTTTTTTGAGGTTACATAATTCTGATGTTTATGAACACCAGCCCATTATTTTGCACATTGTGGACATGTTCTGTTTGACTTACACATGACATGTGTTTTTCTTTTTTACACAAAAATAAATTTTGTGGTTCTGCTAGCTGCTGTCTCAGGGATTTGCCTATCACAGCGGGTACTTGATTTCCTGACAGTGGCTTCAGATCCTCATAACTAAAGCAAAACTAGGTGAATGTGTTCTCACTCAGGCTCAAATCTTACTAGGTGCTTTATCATGCAGCTGTACACTAAAATATGCTTGTGACCTGTTTAGTACACTGATCCACAAGTTAGAAACACTGGTTTTGGTGATTTTTACTGCAATATTTTGTCTTTGATCTGGAAACTGTAGAGGTTGCATATAATTGCTTCAAATAGCAAATGGTTGTAGTAGTTTGTTTAAAACCATCTGTGTGTGTACCAGGTTTCGGTTGCTGTCTGCAAAAGGCGTTTGTTATTTTTATCACCCTCTTGCCACCAGCAGGTATTTCCAGTAGGGGATATGGTTTTAATGTGCCAGTATGATTGTGTGTGATCTGCTTTAATGCTGGTTTTGTAGCCCCCACTTAAGGAATCATAAGTCCTTAGAGATAGAACCATCCCTGATGAGTGGTTTAAATACAGGTCCATAGACCACATATTAGTTTGTTCCTTGCTATGCATAGTTCCAGCTCCTAGCTGCCTTAGATTGGCTCTGCCACACTGCGTCCTTTCTCTAGAGGTTGTCGGGAACTGTGCCAAAAAGGTATAAGCTCTAACAATTCTTGGTAATGCATACTTAAAACCTAATGCTACATGTTGACATTAGGGAAAACAAAAGACAGAATCTTAAAAATTACTAGCATAAGCTCATAGTATAATTGTGAAATTATAGTCATTGCAGATCTTCACCTAATCAGATGTCCGTGTTGGACACTGATCTACACCTTCTATGTGTTATAAACACAATAAGAACTCAAAACATAGTCATGAGTCTTTCGCGTTGAAGGCCTTTCCACCCCTCTGCCAATTTACAAAAACAGTTGTGTTCTGTTACATTTTAAACACTTTGCCTTTACTTCCAACTTCCTTCCTCCCTTCCTCTCTCCTTTCTTCTCTCCTCTCCTCCTACCCCACCGTCCCTCCCTCGCTCCCCCTTTTCTAGCAGCCGCCTCAACCAGAGGATGTGCCCCCGCGGCCCAAATCTGGTAACGTTCAGCAAAGGCTGCAAACACTGCGGATTGCAACGCGCTTTTACTGCGCCATGAAACACGTAAGAGATGTAAGAAAACCAGGGCTCATATACCAGGCATGATCTATTGAACCAATCTTATTTTTATTGTTGCGTTTGGTACGGGCAAGCATTTTGTTTTTTCGTCTTCTTCAAGCTGATACACTCTTTTTTACCGTCCATATTTTGCACACTTTCCATCCATTTACAGTCACCTTATAGTCAGCTTGTCAGCAAGTCAATTTTGATTTTGCCAGACAGTTTTATGTTTGTTTCCACCATTCACTCAGTGGCACCAACATGTATCTGAAACACTGGAGAGCAAATGTGGAGTTCTGAATTCAGAAAGAAACTTAAAACAGGAACAAGAGAATTATAAAAAAAGATAAATCACAAGTTGTTCTAATACGGAAAATCCTTTTTTTTCCCCCTAGAGACTAAACCTAAAACCTATTTAATCATTTCTTGTTTTGTGACTGAAATGCAGTTTTTCCACTAACAGTATCAGTAGAAGCTCAGCACATCAATGTAACTCATCTTGGCTCAATTTTGGCACAAGTACAGTACATTTCCACTGCAGTTGTAGTTCTTCAGTACTTTATCAGTGTGACTGGCCATCATATCGACACAATGGAAACTCTTGTGATATAGTCTTCAGTGTGACTACAGGTACAAACTAGAGGATGAAGGATAGAATTTTTTTTTTTCAGTCAAATGTAGTTTAGAACTAAAATTTGTGGTCAGTCTATCAAGATAAATCCAACTTGGACATTTATTCTATCATTTTCAGTGATATACAACCAGCTTGGTTTTGTGTTCCATGTCGCAGTATTATGACATACATATTCTGGCAGCAACGATTTGGGTTCAACTAGTCTGTGAATTACATATTATGTCACATTTACTTTCTCTTTAACATCAGCAAAGGTGATTGCAAAAATAGTCTCTGATGGTACCTGGTGGTCCCTGCTCTCACACACTGAGAAGCCCAAAAATGTCTAGACGATAAGAGTTGAGCTGATACTATCAGTGGAAAAGTGGCAAAAGTCTCCCAACAGATGCTCATTTTTGAAGGATGTGCAAACAAAAAGGTTCACAATATGGCTATTTATCACAACCTACTGCTGTGACAAAATACAAAACCTTCTACACAGTGTTGTTTTTATTGTGCATTAAGAATAATTACAGATGACGGCAGATCAGGACTTAACAGAGACTAGCCCCTGAATCTATGTAGTAAACAGCCGTAGGCGACGTTTCAGCTCCTGACGCAGAAGCATGAGCCAAGACTACAGGCAGAGAACGTGCATTAAGCACAGATGAAATTTCCTGGCTTCATGCCTCGCACCACACTGCAGCCAGATTTCATTTTTGAAATAATGTTTGGCAGTCGGTAAGCAGCTGCCTTAGGATTAAGTTGAAGAGCTTAGCCAGTTTCTATTTTGTATAGGTTTGCCATTAGTCTTGTTAACTTTTTAAATATGAACAACCTGAGAGGATAAGCATTTTCGCTACAACATCAGCATGCAATTAAACAAGTAGTGAATGCCGTTCACAAAGACCCCAGAGTGGATCGAATAGGAATCTCACAGTGTGACCTAACGTTTGTCCTCCTGAAATAACAAGACATGCCCATAGGATGTTGCATGATAAGATCTGGCTCACAGCCAGGAGACAGAAAAGAATCTGAGTTTATGTTTTTTACGTTGGGGAGAAATTCACCTGTCACACAACTTTATGAAGCTCTCTGACACTTCTCCCTTTCTTCCTACATTTAATCTACCTTTCAGTTTTTCTTCTTCCCAGCCCGGTATTCACCTCTCAGAAACAGTCAAATACATTTCATTGCAGTCAGTGTAATAGAGGAAATCAATGAGGGACCAAGGCCTGACTGAGGGAAGTAATGAAGCGGTTAGACAGACTGGGAATGCACGGCATGGAGATAAAAGATAGATGAAAATGGATTTGGACCAAGATGGATGGGTGTGTGAGCTGAGGTGTTAGCGTAGGTGAGGGGGGCCAGCAAAATGCTTTTAACTGATGATCACTCTTTGCAGTCAGCCTCACGTAGCGTCCTCCTTTATTTTTATGTCGCATCTTTGTTCAGTCAAGACCAGTGCACATCTCATATTTCTTCCAAATTGGAGGTCTATGTCTGTATATATATGTGCTCAAATGTCTCTGGTTGTGAGATATGTTTCTGTGTTTATTCTGTATGTGTGTGTATGTATGTGTGTGTGCTGTCAGAGCTCATTCTGGTGCTACAAAGTGCTGTTATGTGTTGCTGCACTTCTCCTGCTGCCATAGAAACACTGTAGTAGCTAAACTGCTGCTGCCCTGTTACCTCATTTCCTGCTCTCTTTTTCCTCAGTGACTCGACACTAGGCCCCGTTCCTCCTCATATAACATCTCTTCCCCCTATAGGCTGCTGACAGTTTTGCAGCAGCTCGATGTAGAAACTTTAGACAAATACCTAAATAGGAAACTCCTTCATTCTGCTTTTAAGCCAAATAGTGGGAACCTCATAAATATATGCTTTAGTGCTTTATCATAAACTGTAGTTTATAAGATGCAAGCAAAAATCTGGTTTCAGAAAAGCATCTTAAAAGAGTGACTTACATTGGTGCTAATTGATATTACGAATTTTTCTCAGCAAGTGATTAATAAAGGATAAATGTGATGCTTTTTGGACTCCAGCCCAGTGCCAAAAAGGGCATTTGATGGTTTTAACTGAGGCTCTTTTTGTCATGACACAAAGTGTATGGATCTACCAGATGCATTTGATAAACCAGCAGGATAAATACAAGTACTTTGGGTTTTATGTCACATTGACCATTTACACATTCCAACTTAAACAAGAGAAGTATATGATGTAAAGAGTGATGCATCAGATGGATCTTTACCGTGCTGTGAGCATGCTGCATGAAGTGTACATTACAATGAAACTGAAAAAAGGACAGCCTTGGTTTGGGCAGACTACCTGTACTTTGACAGCCAACAGCTAAATACAGTCATGGGAAAAAATGAATAGACCATTAAAAGTCATCAAAAACAATGGTTATGAATCAAGCACCAACTCCTGTGTGTATCATGTGACTAAAACAGACCAAAAAGAAAACGTGGAATGAGTAAAAGCATTGTTTTTGTCAGTACAATGCCATAAATACTGATGCAAGACCTTATGATTTTGGTTATTATCAAGAAAACCATGGAAAATGGATAGATATTAGCTCTGAAATTAAACTACTATAAGCTGAGTTTGTTGTTAATATTATATTTGTCCAAACAAATTTACCTTTAGTTCTACCAGGCATTAAAATTAACACTAAATTGACGAAAACATAGGGTGGTCTAATATTATTTTTCTATGACTGTATTTGGCAGAATCAGAGACAGACTGGTCTAACAAACCACAGGTATGAAACCTCATCTGTGTACAGTATACGGGGTGTTTCAGAATGCTGCATTGTCTTATCCTGGTGAAATACTTGAATATACTAGTGTACTCACACACTCAAACTACATGCTCTGTCATCAAGCATTTTGAAATACCCCTGAATTTTCACAATTTAATGAGATAACTATCTTTAAGTGCCATGCACAACATACGGTATACCTTATACTGTATATGTTTTGAGTATTCTGGGGAAAAAGGTGTAGAACAGTGATGTCGGTGTTACTCGTGTTCTCTTTTTGTTATAATTGACCATTTCAAAGATTATATTTATTTTAGGATGTAAACTGATTCAATTTCAAATCCTAAACTGAAAATGTTCTGCTAACTTTTTATTGGCATTTGCACATTTGGATGAATTTCTACTGTGCCAAACAAGACATTTCACAGGAGCACCAGAATTCTGTTCCATTTTTGCCCAGTTATACTCCATATCGTACCATGAATAGACTGATGGCTTTGACTGTTGTTTATCTGCTCACTAATATCCAATACCAATGGGTAGGCAAAGGAGCTGCCCACCTACAAGGACAATGACTTCATCAATGACGGGCAGAAGATCTACATAGATGACGAGAACAAGAAAATGTTCCTGGAGAAGCTAAGGAAAGATGTGGAGGTACGTCTTCAACAGAGGTTACAACCAAAAACTAACATTTTTTTTTTGCCAGATTCTGGTTGCATATCATCTACCTTTTCTCCAAATCTCCTTTTTTATTTTATATGTTTCCATCTTTTTCACCTATACTCTCACCACTCTATGCTTTTCTTCTCTTAAAATGTCAAATTGCTGCGCTTGCTCTCCTCACTCCTCTTGCTTTTTTATTACCCATCACACCTAGTTCCTCGCCCAGCTAAAGCTCATGGATTACAGCCTGCTGGTGGGGATCCATGACGTGGAGCGAGCTGAACAGGAAGAGGTGGAGAGCGAGGACAATGAGGCCGAGGAGGAGGGCGAGAGTGACGGAGGAGGCATTGGGACGCCCCCCGACAGTCCCAGCAACACCCTGGACAGCAACAAGCCTCTGTCTCCTGGAGAGTTTGACCCCGCCATCGATGTTTACGCCATCAAAAGCAATGATAGTAAGTGGTGTGCTTACCCAGTATTGATTGATTTTATTCATTGGGGACGGTGCATATGAAATAAAAATCTACAACAACTGCAGCTATTAATATGCCGATTGTAGCAACAGTGCTAATTTCCATCTGTAGTCCCTAGGCAGGTGACAAGAAAAACAACTGACCAAAGACAAAACATCATAAAAACACACAAAACAACACAATGAGGGTGATCTACTGAAGGACACAGGCTTTATTTTCCTTCATCCAATGTTTGAGCTGTGATTTGAAGGAGGTCTATGATTATGAGTCTCTTATGCTGTGTGGTAAACCATTGATAGTAAACTCAAAAACCTGTGCAAATGTTGAAACCTTGACTTTGGCAAAACGATGTAAATTTCTGTAACCAGTTTATATAAAGAGGACCACACAATGCAGTATCTGCAAAAGTCTGGACTGACTGTATCCTTCATTTGGCTCATTTCAGTACCAACTTCACTGCAAGAGATGTGATAGTGTTCACTTTGACACCTTTACTCTCTGCAGTATGTTACCAGACCATATTACTGCAATAAAGTAAAGACTTTTATGGTAGAGGGAAAATGCATTCGAAATGCAATCAAATGAAACACCTCTTTGGTAGAATATGTATGTTTTTTCTCAGTTGTTAAATTTACAAATCGAAAGATAAAATTTGCCAGACAGCAACTTAAAAATTCAGGACACAATTATGAAAATCTGTGTAGAAAATATCTTTATTTTAATGAATTCAAAGCAGGGTTACATTAGTTAATTGCATAGGGATGTAATAATGCGTTTAATGAACTAGTTCTCAGATGGTTTGGGGATTTGACTCTTGAGCCAGTACTTGACACATTGTTCTTATTGTTGAAATGCATTTTTATTCTATTTTTCTGTATTCTTTAGTTTTTTATATGCATATTTATTCTATCTTCCATATTCTATAGTGTATATATGCATATATATTTCTATCTTGTAAATATTATCCTGTTTATATAGTGCCTGTTTGTAATTGTTGCTGCTGCCTGTTTAGCCTACTACATGAAAATATCATTTCTGATGTAAAAAATCTGGACTGACAAATTAAGTCTAAGTCAGTGTAATACATATTGATCATTCCAATGTTAGACACAGCAGTTTTACATAATCATTTAAATGAATTCACCAAAGCGTTGCAAATTTGTTCAAATCAATGGCAAAGTATTTTTACGATGTGGAGCTTGAGCAATTCATTTTGAGAATTTCAGGTCTGATCAGAGAAAAGCACTAAAGCAACTGGCCAACTGTAGGACATAGAACTGACAGCTCCCCCTGCTGGCCGTCAGTGCACTCACTCATATTTCCAGAGCAGCTGCAGTCAGAACCGTCACGCTTCCTTCGTTTTGCAGGTGCTCCAAGGAAGGAGGTTTACTTCATGGCTGTCATAGACATCCTGCAGCATTATGATGCCAAGAAGAAAGCTGCCCATGCCGCCAAGACTGTCAAACATGGGGTATGGATCTGATAAAGACTTCTGTCTTAACATTTAGACAATAGTGATACAGTGTTGATGCTAAAAATGAAATCAGGATTTCTGTAGGTGCTAAAAAAATCTGCTTTTATTAAAATATCTCCTTAAACTCTGAAGATCAATTTTAGTCAACATGAGCATGAAATGGCTTAGGGCTGGGGAAAAAAATTTAATTTGTAGCTCACATCAAATTTTATCCTTAGAAAATTGATTTACTTATCACACAGAAATATAAGTAGTTTGAATTTGCCACAAACACATCCTTCTGGTTCCTGTAGTTCTATGAGGTGGAACACTCCCTGCTCTTCCCCCACATGAATCACAGTCGCAACAAACAACATGCAGAGGCAGAGAGACGCTCATTCACAAGAATGGTTCTATGACTTCAGTCGTTTGGAATTGGTTTGGATTCACGTCATCACATAAAGAACAGGCAAATCCTCACTGTAAAATATCTTGGGGTGCACAGTGAAAGCACAGGTGGGATTAATGAATTATAATGAATGATAATGAAGTATAAGTACTTCATTATTGTACTTAAGTAGATTTTTTTAGGTATCTACTAGGTACTTGACTTGAATATCTATTTTTCTGGCAACTTTTTACTTTTACTCCCTACATTTTTACATAAATATCTGTAGTTTATACTCCTTACATTCTCGGAATAGGTTCGTTATTTTTTCAAACAAAATGGACGTGACAGAATGTAAAATACGTTGCTTCAGAGGGAAAATCTGTGTGGCAGAGAGAAGGGAGCACAGTGCATTTGTTTAATTTTACCCATGCCCGTACCCATGAAAATTCATATTTTTTTTTTTTTTTTTACCCGTCCCTGCATGTTTTTTGCGAGTTACCCGTCTGGTACCCGACCCAGTGCAGGACTCTGGTCAGTACCATTCACTGTGGAATTAGAAAATGGAACCTTTTCTGATTTTTGTCTGGTTAAATAAGTATTGTGTCATTCATGACAAAAATGCAGTTTTACTTTTTTACTTTTGTACTTTATTACAATTGAGAAGTTGTACTTTTTACTTTTGCATAAGTAAAGGAGTTGAATCAGCACTTTTACTTTAACAGGAGTATTTTTCCACACAAGTAGCTGTACTTCTACTTAAGTACAGAATGTGAGTACTTTGGCCACTACTTTTTTAAGGCCCGTCTCAATGCACTTAAACTGAAAACAATAAAGTTAATTTATTTTTGTTATACAGTGGTCCCTTGCTATATCGCGGTTCACTTTTCGCGGTTTTGCTGTTTTGCAGATTTTTTTGTGTGCAGATCAGTGCACACACCATGCATGATGGGCGTCTTTTTTTTTTTTTTTTTGCGGAGAGCCTGCTTGCATCCGGGTGCAGTGGGTGCAGGTGTTCCACTTCATCACCAGAGCACCGGGCCATGGTCGATGCCGGAGCCGGTTATATGGACCTGCAGAGGCCTGTGTGGGTCCCGGGATGACACACCAGAACTGGACCGATTTACTATAGTTTCGGATTGCGAGTGGCCAATCAAAACAGTGAGAGGGGCTGGTGAGTGCCGGCCCAAAATATGTCTGTGGTACGGCGGCCCACCAGGAAAATGCCCAAAATCACAGATTACCAGTCCAAGCCTTGGACGACAGCAGCAATTCATTTGAACAAGGATGTAAAAAGGGTTGTAACTGTCCACAACAAGACCATCATAAGACGCTACAGTGGAGACAGGACGAAGACGCACAGTCAAAGAATGTGAAATACGCACAAGTCACTATAATACCATACTTATTTTTCAAAATCTATGAAGGTTTGAACTTTGAGAGTGTTTAAACAAGAGAGAAATGTGAGAAAATGTCTGAGGAAAGTGTCTAAAGTGTGTGTGAGGGGTTTTACAGCCTTAAAACATATAGAATAGTTGCAAAAAATAAAGCTGACTCTACTTCGCGGATTTCACTTATTGCAGGTTTTTAGAACATAACCCCCGTGATAAACGAGGGACCACTATATTTGCAGTCTGCATGTATGTTCTTTAAATAAGGGATTAAAAATTGAAATCGAAATCAAGTTTTTCATTTAAAAAAAAGTGAGATTTCTTTTTTTAGGCCATATCACCCAGCCCTAAACCAGCTCTTAAACTGCATCTATGAACTGGTAAATTTGAGACCAGTAGAAACCCTGTGACTGACGTCATCTCCTCCCCACAGGCCGGAGCAGAGATATCCACGGTGAACCCTGAGCAGTACTCAAAGAGGTTTTACGATTTCATCACCACTATCCTTTCATAGCCTCCAAGAGCAACAGGAGGCACAGAGGCACATGGGAAAGGAAGGGCAAGTAGGGAGGGAGGCGGAGACGACAAGTGATGGAGAGGAAACCGTGGAGAGGCTGCATTCGTAAGGTGCAGTGACGGCGTGGTTGGCTCTCCTCATCCGTCCTCCTCTTCTCTCCCCGTTCATTCCTCTCTCTTTCAGTGGGGTGCCGCACTCTGCAGCTAAAAACCATCATTCGTTTACATTTAACCTGTCCTCTGTTGTTCGGTTGTGTTCATGTTACTTTGGATAATAAGGGTGTTGAAAGCAAGTGTCCAAGTCATTTTTTTTTATATATATATATATATATATATATATATGATGTGTTTTGTCTGTATGGCAATTTATGTGGGAATATAGCTTTTTTAATTACTTCTAACATCCAGCACCCTGCTTTTTTTTTTTTTTTTTATAATAAATGTATGTATTCGTCTTTCCCTTATGATGTTTCAGGGAGGTTTGGGAGGGTGTGTTACAGTGTGAGGTCAAGAAGGGGGAGTGCAGAGGTCAGATTATAGCACAAAGTGAAAACCCACTCAGAGACGAGGCTCGAATGTGGAGAATTTAAGGAAGGGGGGAGAAAAAAAAAAAAAGCATATGTTGAGCCTAACCTAATGCAATTGCTTCGTTTCGAGGAGTGGGAAGCAGTCTTCCAATAGGCCAACAGCCAGAGCCCATCCAAATACTATACAAGAGCTCAGCCAAACAAAACTTCCCATTTGGGTTCTTCCCCCAAAACACTCACCCTTTAGACCCCACCCCTTCCCCTCATTCCTTCGTTAATCGATAGAGCTTCTGGGTTCCTCTTGCCACTCACTTAAGGCGCGTTTCTTCTGCTCTTTCGCAATGCACAGCGCTGTAAGAATGAATAAGTAGATTTGCGTTGTGTTTTTGTTGTTTGTTTTTTTTTTAATGAGGGATTCAAGCACACGTCTGCTATTTTATCTGCTTTCATTTTGATTTGGTTTCTGTGGCAGAGACCGACCCAGACAATGGGCGTGGCGTCAGCGATAGACAAATAAGTCAGCCCCTTTGCTATATCTTAACAGATCGAAACATCAGCAGCCCTTAAGTTTCTGTTGCCATCAGCACCTTATGAGTAAAATCAAAAAATGTTGCACTTTTATTTGTCATTAGATGTTAGGAGTTCTTGTTCTGTTACATGCGCTGCAACAAAGAGGAAGACGAACTCAGCTCTTAGAATTAGACGTCGCTCGCAGGCCTGATCTCAAACCCCCCCGCTCTATCCACCTTCCTTCTCCCTCAGGGTTCCTTTTTTTTTTAGTTGTTTTTTTTTTTATATATATATAATTGAAGAAAATGGTGAAGTGATGAGACTCGTGTATTTATTTAATTTTTAATTTTTTAGTACCTTCGGGGTTCATTTTTTATAATTGAAGAAAATTATGAGATACTTAAGTTTTGTTTGTTTTTTTTGTTTTGTTTTTTTTAGTAGAATACCAGGATTCTTTTTAAAAAAAAAAAATTTTTATATAATTGAAGAAAATAATGCTTAGGTTCATTGATTTTTTTTTTTTTAATTTTTTTTTTTGAGTAGAAGAATACCTTCAGGGTTCTTGCCATAAGTCAGACGGGAACGTTTGACTGCAATATTTGTCAGGGGGGGAAGCATTGTTTTTTGTAGACCCGCCCTCACTGTTCACATGGGGGTGGGGGCGGGGGTTGTCGTGGCAGCAGTGGGCTTTGAGACCAGGCCGCGGTTGCGACTGCGCTCATGCATTCAGGGCAGACAGAGGACGGTTTACCTCCAGCATCGTACCAGCACACACCCAGTGATGGCACAACGGTGTGTGTGTCAGTGTTCCAGGAGAAAAAAAAAAAAAAATAGAAAAGAGTGATCAGAAAAGGGAGGAGGAGGGGGGGGTTGGGAAGATTTTTAGGTCATCACCATCGGCGTCGTTCTCTTCTCTAACCTCGACTGTGAGTCTATTCATCATTATTCGTGTTGTTGTTGACATTTTTTTTTAAAGGTGGTTTATCTGTGTTTGAATTTGGCAGTTTTATGAAATGATATGATAATAATTTGTTTCTGTTTTTTTGGTTTTTTTGTATATTTTGCACATGAGGAAAGGAACCAAATGTTACGAATATGATCCCAATTAGTTGATACGGTCTTAACAAGGGAAATGCAATATACTTGTGTGTAAGTTGTTGTGCGTGTGACGTTGTGTATCACTTCCGGGTAACCGACTAAAACAAGTAAAAATCGTCCTCCGTGACTATTCTAACTCATGCGAAAAGCTTCCATCGCCGTGCGTCATTTAGATATCATAGAATATATTCACATTTATATTTTTACATTGGATTTTAGTCATGAAATAGAGTTGTATTTAAAGAACAAAAAAAAGGAGCCACCCTTCGGAATGAATGACGGTGCAGTGGTAAATGAAGAATGATACTGCTTGAATTTATAAAACGCTTACTATTGATGTACCAGAAAAGCAAAAAGTCTGAAAAAAAAAAAAAATTTCGCATGTTGCAGGACTTAAGTTTCCTTTTCGCCCCTCTTCTAGTGTGTGTAGTCGGCTGTTCAGATTCTACTCGTGTCCCTCCACTCCAACCCGATTCGTGAGCTGTTCAGCGTTAGCCCCGCCCATGCTTTAAATAACTGTTTTCATTGTATACACTGTGCAAGATGTGTGCCTTTATACTCCGAAATTATTTAATTTTATATTTTGTAATCTTTTTTTAAAACAAAAGGTAAATGTTATTTTAATAAGAAGGTGTTTACTTTGACATGCATTATTCCCCTACTTAATTTTCCGACCTTCTTGTGTATTTCGTCCCCCGTTTTAAATGAACCCCTTCTGATGATGATTGTGTTTTAACAGGAGAACAAGGCGGAGCTCGCCATCATGGCGGACCTGTTTTTTTGATGTGTTAATCTGAGTCCGTCACCGTCCTAAATATTGCGCGAGGACGGCGTCCGATGATAATAACCCCTTGTTTGTTCATGCTGGTCCTGCCTTTTTGTGTGTGTGGAATTGCATTGTGGAGTGTGTGCGTGTCGTGGTCGTGTTTTTGTTGTGCTTGTTCTCGCTACTCGACAGCGCCCCCTATCTCCAGGGGTCTGTCGGCATCGCGTTTACCCCTCCCACCCCCACTAACAACAGATGCAGCCAGTTTTAGTGATTGGATTTTTTTTTTTTTCTTTTTTTTAACTGTTCAGTGTTTGACAACCCTTTAATGTCTGACATGTTTGTTTTCTCTTTTTAATGTAACCCGGTTCACTTCCATCAGTGTCGTTTGTGCATCAGTGGTTTATTTCTCTGTTCTTGCATTAGATGGGCTGTTTTGTACGGAGTGATTTCACATTCAGAAGTAGGAGGGCGCGACTTACACAGAAACGAGCGTAAAATCTGAAACCGAAGAGATAAAAATAATACTGTGGGGAGTAAAATGTCTGAATGTGGACACATACCTGGGTTCAACGTGTGTCCTGTGTGCACTACCTAGGCATGGCATCTGGAGAAAATGGGAGGCTTTTAATCCGTCAACTAGCAAATATTGATGCTAGTGTCCAATGAATGCAACACAAGGACCCCCGTTTTAACTGCTTATTATTTAAATTGGCTAACATTACTATTTTAGTGAGGCATTAAGTGGTATGTGTCTAAATACTTAAGACTGGTAGCGTTTATAGGACACATTTGGCTCCAGTACAATGACTGGTCTGTTGACTGATGATTATTAACCAGTTAATGCTACCAAATGCAGATTTTGGCTGAGACACACCGTTGAACCCAAGTCCCAGGTAGTGATTGTTGATTTTTTTTTTTTTTTTTTAAACAATCTTTATTGAAGGTTCAAATGCATACAAATCATTGACTTTTTAAACATATAACAAGATGTCATCGGCAAAATATATAATTGCACATCAATCAAAATAATGCAAGAATGTAACGAAACATAAAAAGGTAGTGGTCGTTGATCGTCTAGTCGAGTGTTAATCTGTGACATCATTCCCAGTAAAATTGGAAGCAAGTGTAGCTCAGTGAAGAATCAAGAGCGAGAACATAAAACTGAGTGAGTAGGAAATGGAATCAAGAGCAAAGACGACAGAAGCAAGCGTGGAAATCAGAGAGAGGTGATTTTTACAAAAGTGAGCGAGAGTGTTGTGTGCACCCTCTCACTTTTTTTTTTTTTATGTGTCCACAATAATAATTTTACTGCCCACAATATTATTTTAACCTCTTCAGGTTCAGTTTTTACGCTGGTTCCTGTAAGTTGCGTCGTCCTGCTGTTGACGGTGAAGTCCCTCCATAGTTTTGTTCCTCTTGTCGCTCAGTCTGTAGTTTGACGACGAGGGAACACAATCCCCTTTGCGTCTGCTTTGCTCTGTTTGACCCCCGGAGGCTCAATTCAACTCAGTCTGGAGTAGGAAATGGAGCAGTGCATGCTGGGAGACTGACTTTTTTTCCTTTTTTTAAAAAATTTTTTTTTAAAATTCAACTCTGGAACTTATGAGAAAGTGGCGGCGATGCCAGACGTAAACAGATGCAATGTAAAGACAGTGATTACACACACACGCCCTGCTGCTGTACATACTGTGTCCAGTCCTTGCTTTTGTGACTTCTCTCATGAATGAGCTCTTCCAGCAGTAACACCCCCACCCCCACCCCTCGGTCCTTCTAGTCAACCTGCTGCCACCACTAACTTGCCAAAAGCATCTTTGAGCAGTCAAAACTAGCCCATACGAGCTTGATGAACATTGTGTAACATAACGTGTCTGTTTGTTTCAACTGAATTTGTGGGTTTTTTTTATTTGTACTGGGAAATGGAGCGATATGTGCATCGCTCGTATGTGAACATGTCTACAGTAACAAGCTACGGCAAGCAGCCCTGTGTTCATTCATGTGGTTTATCAAGTGTTAAGGGAAAAATTAAGACAACAAAATGGAAACCAGGCAGGACCTGCAGGGCATTTGGTTTGGCCTCATCTTTCAGAATTGGCACCTTTTTTAGCAGTAAAATGTAAATCTTCTCGTACACAGTTGTCGAACATGCGGCCCGGGGGCCAAAGGGTCCGGTCCAAAATTGCACTGAAGATATTAACAATCGAGGATGTTAAAATCAAAGTGGGTCAGACCAGGAAAATACAATCAGAAGAAATAATGAAAACCATGAGATTTCCTCTTTAAGTTAAAAAAAAAAAAAAAAAAGGAACATTACAAAAACTTTACATTTTGACTAACCTTTTACAGAAAATGAACAGCCTGAAATGTCTTAAGAGAAGCATGTGTGATTTTACCAATCTTGTGCCTGTGATAAATGTTTAGTGTATTTGTAGATCCACTGTGATCTGTCAGTTGTGATGCATATGTGTAAATGATAAACTAAGGCCTAATTTTGTTAAAATTGCATTTATTTCTTAGGTTGTTCATGTTGTTCAAGTACACTTCATAAATGTAAATATTTTCATTACAGAATTTGACCTTTTTCACACAAAATCAGAGAAAACTTTGGAGTTGATGGTATTTATAAGTTCTGATTCTATTATTTGTAATATTTTACTGGTCCGGCCCATTTTAGATCATATTAAGGCTGTACAAAAATCAGTTGGACACCCCTGTTACAGTACGTTGAATGCAAAAAGGTCAGCGTTCTCCAGGCCGCCAGAGTTCCTCCTGCAGCGTCTGCCTGGTCTGACAACAGCCCAGCTCTGGAGAGGACGTGAGCGTTACCGTGTGTATGTGTGAGTGTTTGTGTTTGGCTGTCTGACAGTGGTTGGTGAGTTCCCGTTCAGTGGCAGAGAGGCCAAAATGATGTTGTATGTTTATTGTTCTTCACATTTAATGATGATAATAATACACTCCATTCCATAAGCGTTCACTCAAACCAATTAAAGCACTTGTTCAGCTTAACTCAAGTCTGGTGTCAGTTTTTTGTGCTTTTTTTTTTTTTTTTTTTCCCCTGAGTCTCTGTTCAACAGGACATGTCCGAAAATACAACAAGCACCGACTTCACAAACATAGTCCTTTTGTTTTGAACCCAGTTGTGATTTTACATTTTGTTTGACATACAGAAAAAAACACTTAATATGCTACTCGATTTCTAAATGATGAGGAAATTTACACCAAGTTGAGAAAATATTTTAATTGCATTTTTTTTTTCTGGAAACTGAAAGAAAAAATATTTTTTATTACTTCTATGGTTTATCTTAAAGAAAAATATGCCCTAAAAATGTAAATTTGATTGGATTATTTCTTGAAATTAAGAAAAAAAAAATACAAATATGAAGCATTACTAAATATTTAACACATAGTTGCACATAATACAGACCTTTAAAAAAATCGTTATTTATCGTCAAGCAATCAGATTTATTTTTGACGCGTCAATTAAGTGACACCTTAAATTTCAGTTCATATTTTTTTTTTAAACTAATTTTGCTCTAGGTTTTAATTAGCCTTAAACCTTAATTTTTAACCTTAATTAGATTTTAACCTTAAAATGTAACATAATAAAGCTGAGACTTTGTTTTTTTTCCTTAAATATTTGATGCATATATTTTCTTCTAAAACGATTCATTGCGTAAAATCAACGCATCTGTTTTATCTCGATGCGTTCAGTAATTTGTGACCTTAGTGATTTTTTTTTTTATTCTAGTCTGGGTTGAGGGGTAAATGATCTGCTTTTCTTTTACTTTTCTTGACGTCAGTGTAAATATATTTTCGTGAGTGGTTTCATCTTAAATCTGACCTGCTTTACGCGGATTTCTTTTGAGATTTTTATTGTTTATTGTCTCCATCTCGTGAAGGTAAGTTAAGATTGCTTTAATTTAGCTGTAAATGTGTAAGTTAATATTTTCGGTTTACATTTCTACATAAAATTAGATGAAACCGAAGGGACGCGCGTTGACGTTTTAATATTAAACGGATAAGATTGCGTCTGTTGATGTATACGATCAGTGTCATTTTAGAATCGGCTTGATGCTTCCACTGGAGTGAAAATAAAGTTGTGTTTTAAGGTTGTGTGATATGAAATGTGTGAAGACAACATGACGCGGGGTCGGCTGGAGTGGATGAGGACGCCGTGCGCACATCTCCGTGTCTCGGCTTCGGTCAGAGATGGAGGTTTTTGTTCGTCGACAACACGGAGAACAACAGCCAACAACCCGACAGGCGACGCACACAAAGAGCGGACCGCCATGTGCGCTGCAGCTGCTGTGTGCGCAATAACACACACTGACGCACACACGAACGGCCACAGCTGAGGCGCAGTGGCAGGTTTCGGCCACCAGGAGGCAGTGTGACCCGTACAACAGACACGGTCCCTCCAGGTAGGCTGCTTTAGTCAGGTTTTTGTTTTTTTTAACTTTATTTTTCCCTTTGCGATCATAGCCTGTATTGAGACAAATTGCAAACCCTACGTTGTCAATGTGCAGAAGAACATTTCAAAGCGCGTTTTGTAGAGAAAAGCGAATTTGACCAATTTAATTTTTTACGCATCCATTTCAGTCGGTCCACAAACGCATCATTTGGCCTGCAGTAACTTTACTGAAGCCTTAATTTAGAATGTCTATCACGAGTCAAGGCTTCTTAAAACGGAGGATGCAAATTCCGAATATTTAAGCACGTCTGCCACCCGTCACTGAACTTGACCTTTGACCTTTTACCTATTTATAGAGGGCAATAGAGAGGAGCTTCCTGCACAATGAAATGGCATGCTGGTTGTAAATGTGCTATGTAGAAGTTGTTAAACAGATAATTAAAACTCCAGTCACTGACTGTAGTTTAAAGATTTATTTTATATTTAAAATTACATTTATTAGATTTTCATCTGTTTTTACAAACTACAATAAAGGCTGGAGTGGTAGTTGCAAGTCCTGTTACTACTAACATACATTATAAATCAATATGTCGTTTAAAAACTTGGTGTAATTAAAAAAGGCTTACAGAAACAAAATAAAATGCTGCTGTAAAACTGTCAAATTTACTGTGAAGCTGCACATGTAGCATATAATCAACATGCTTACATGTCACAGGATGGATTCAGAATAACATGATATTGATCCCACCATAGGGACATTTCACCATTGACAACACCTCCACAAGTTCAAAGAAGTAGAAAAAAAGTGGAAGAGAAAATATGAAAGAACATCAGAAACTTGGTATTTATACAAGTCATTATATAAATAGAGAATTTGAATTAAATATTTTAAATTTAAATATCTATGTTGTGATTACACATGCTTGTGGCGTGATGTCACTGTGAATTGTTATAAAGTTTGATAGGTGTGGGGAGGAATGACCTACGGAAGCATTCTTTGCACAGGGGATGTAAAAGTCAGGTGTCTATAAGATAATTTATATAGCACCTTTAAAAACTGATTTTACAAAGCAGGACACAACAGCAGGATGCAATTAAGATAAGGCGAAAGTACAGACACTTAAACATCAAAAAACACAGTAGAACAAATAAGAACAGCAAACTAGAAAAAGATGTCACTGAATACAAAATATTGAAGTAGAAAGGGCAGAGATTACAGAGACATGACATCTGTCAAATCAATATAAAAATGAAGGAACGGAATAAGAGACACCATGTAAGTCAATATAAATGAATTTTAAAAAAGGGTAAAATTAAATATTGAAACATTAAAAATGAAATAACATCACATAAAGGCGAGTCTATAAAAATGTGTTTAAGTAATTTAAAAGAGGACCGAGGCTATTTTTGATGGGGGTGATGGAATTTGGTGGACTGAACAGCATGACTTCTGATTCTGAGTTAAATTGGACAAAGCTCAGGCTGGTCAGGGGCTGGTATGTCTGTGTGTCGTCTACATAATGAAAAGACATTGTAGCGCTGAAGTATCTGGCCAAGCGAGAACATCAGCAGAAAATAAAACTGGACCAAAAAGTGAACCCTGCGGTACACCACAGGCAATCTGGGTTTGAGGGAGTATGATTGCCTATGGTTACCATAAAGGTTCTATCTAAAAGGTAAAAATAAAACCAGCTCAGTGCAGCATCTCTGATGCCGACCCAGGTTTTAATTGGGTCAATTAAAATGTCATGATCTAACGGTGACAAAAGCTATACCTAGATTTAAAAGAATTAAAATAGTGCAATAGGGCCATTGGTTACCTTGAGGAGAACTGTTTCTGTGTAAAGGTCTAAAATCAGACTGAAATTTGTCAATAAAATAAGACTTTATTGATCCCATTTGGGGAAATTTCACAGTTTACAGCAGCATCATTTAACACACAAGTGCAAAGAAAAAGATAGGTAGAATAGAAACCACAAACGAAAAATAAAATGTTATAAAAAGATAAAAGTTGGATTGAAACCACTCTCTCTAAACCTTAAGATAAAAATGAAAGTTTGGAAATTGACCTAAAATTATATAGTACAGAAGGATCACGATTTATTTTCTTTAAAGGAGGTTGGAGCACAGCGTGTTTAAAGAGGGGACACTGTCATGTATCAAGGAGCTGTTAATAATTGATAAAATACTGGGTCCAACTGTGTCTAAAACCTTTAAGAAATTTAGTAGGGATTACATCAAGGTTGCACCTCGCAGATTTCTTATGGGACATTACCTCAGTTAAAAACATCAGTAAAACCAGTTCAAAATGTTTAAAATAAATAGTCATTTCCCTATAAAATTATGTTAAGAATTTCCACCTAATTAAAATGTTTTCATTTAGTGAGACACGATTTTGTTAAACCAACTAATTGTAAGTATGTTGAGTGAACATACAGTATTAATTCCAATGGATGGGTTTAACTTTATTTGTAAAAGTTGTTTCAGCATATTTACCAAGAACGGATTTGACTTAAAGGTGCCCTACCACATGAAACCATTTTTGTATTATTTTTTCTAACATATGTTCAGTCCATAGGTGTTAATGTTCTGTAGTGAATGTGAACATGAACCTCCTCCGTCTACTATTGACACTGAAAAGAAGTAGGCAGAGAAATCAGGTCGGTTAGAAAAGCTGATCAGTGTGACGTAGTACGGGTTGAGCTCATTACTATTCATGAGCTCGCGCAGCTGAGACCACGCCCACAGAGTTCATCTTGCTCAGTGACGGTTTTCGTAAACAGACAGGATGGCTGAACGTCAATGTTCTTGTGCGCTATGCTCAAACAGAACTTCAACAATGCAGAGGTTTCACAATAAGGTTGGTGTTTGTTATGAGATGTGTCTATATGTGTGTGTGTGTGTGTGTGTGTGGTTGAGTGCCAGCGTTGTGTGCATGTGCATGTGCTGACGGATGAAGACGGTGACCGGGGCAAATAGTTTAGCTTAGGGTGAAATAAGTCCAGTTAACTGGGGTGTATGCTACCAAGAATAAAGCCCTCTTCAGTCCAAACCCAGTACTAGTGTCCCTATCCTCTGACCAACGTGGAATTTTTGGGAGTTAACCCCAGAGGACAAATATCTTCAACTCTGGAGGAAAACTACTACTAAGCAGGAATGGTTAATATGTTGAAGTCTGGAGCAGGACCATCGCAGTACTTATATAGCCAATGTTCGGACCATAAGTAAAACAAGGAAGTGTCCTCCAGGAAGTACTATGTACATTAACAGCTGTTAGCCAATCAGATTAGCATATGTTGAGTATTCTTAAGAACTGGTGTAAATCGAGCCGAGTCTTCCAGGAGGCTGTCTATTCTAGACCACCGTAGAATGGCTTGATACTTGTTAACCAAGGTATTTTTTTCCCTACAAAAAAAGAACTTCAAATATTAGCACAAAAGTAATGAAATACATTTGGTAGGGCACCTTTATTTGTCTTGACTCACATTAACTTGTTTAATATGATTATGGATGACTCATTTTGACAGGGTAGGTACAGCTACATTTTTAAGTGGTACAATAACACTAATTAACCATCCTGATTTAACAATAGTAAAATGAGTTTAATCATCCCCTGGAAGCGTTTAAAAATAATCTACAGCCCAGTTCTTAGAGCCTTATAGAGGAGGGGTCTCAAACATGCGGCCTGGGGGCCAACAGCGGCCCGCCAAAAGGTCCAATGCGGACCGTGGGAAGAATTCACAAAAGGCAAAAATTACACTGAAGATATGAACAATCAAGAATATTTTAGTCATTTTAGTTCAGGTTCCACATACTGATCAATATGATTGAAAGTAAAATAACTGTAATAACCTGTAAATAGTGA
>JAPTGZ010000014.1:27963262-27980238 GCA_029814645.1 Fowleria isostigma | reverse complement strand
AAATAACAGAAAATGAAGAAAAGCACTGAAAACAAGGAAGAAAATCACTGTAAATGAAGAAAAAAACCCACCATAAACAAAGAACATTACCAAAAACAAAGAATTAAATAACCAAAAATGAAGAAAATCACCTAAAACAAAGAAGAAAATCACAATATATATATCTTGCAGAGTTACAAAAAAATCGCAATGTGAATTTTTCCAGTATTGCCCAGCCCTAAAATAAATACTATAATGTAAAACTTTTTTCACTGTTATAATTTTACTGGTCCGGCCCACTTAAGATCATATTTGGTTGAATGTGGCCCTTGAACTAAAATGAGTTTGAGATCCCTGTTCTAGAGTGAATATTTTACAAAAAAAAAAAAAGAATATTTCAAGCTGACCTGATAGGTATTTGGGATGTCCATTTTGCTGCGCAGGAACTTCCTCAGATGCATCACCGTCATGGCTGCGGGACACTGAAGGTACCGCTTATTTGCCACCTGCAGATCAGTAACACATCATAGAGAACATCATGCACCTTTGAAAAATGTATTTGATAGAGTCTGCGTTGAAATACACAAAGACCGTTGTGGTTCCGAGGGGCGAAAAATAAATATGCACAGATTTTACAACAAAAACACCAAGTTAAATATGAATGATTTAGCTCCAGGATGTTTAATACTTATCTAAAGTTGGCAAATAAAGGTGAAATAATGTAGAATAATCAATAATCGTCTCATCATACCTGATCTTTAGACTGTTTGTCCTCTACTCCTCCTCCCATCCTACACAGAAAAAGAAAAAGAAATTAACATATTTGCTGCTTATCACAAAAATATCTACTTTAATAGAAAAATAAAAACTATTTTTTTTTCCCGGTTCTTGTACAGTCTTTATGGTCGAATGAACACACACGTGATTTCTTTAACCGTTGTTGAATCTTTCATTTGATCCATTTGTGACACATTCATACATGATCCATTAAAAATATTTTTCTTCTATTGCAAAAGAACCTGGTCAGTTTCTATCGAATTTTGTCGACCGTTATAATAAAGTGAAGCAAATAATAATAGTAAAAAAGAAAGAAAATCTGATGTGACTTCATATTTAGAGATTTGTACACATTGAACCAAAAAGGAATTAGTGGTGAAACTCCAAACTAGAACAAAAAAAAAGGTGTATTTCATAGTTTATCACTGATTTCAGGACAGATTTGGTTTGATATTCTTTATGATTTAAACACTGGGAAGACAACGGGACGCTGTTTGAGTAACGACGACTGGTTTGATTCTTTTCAATTTGTCTTTTTTTGTCTTTAATGTAAGACTGCAGTCAAAATTTAAAAACAAAAATAATCAATATGCACACTGATAGATGTTCATTTTACTGAAACAAAAGGACAACATGTCTTCAAACAAATATACACTTTAATTAATTGACATTTATTCTATTTTATGAAGAACAGTATTTTTATATAGATGTGTAATTATATTAATACACAAACTAAAATGACATGTGTTGGTTTCTGGATCTGATCTATGTAAATCTGTCGTCATCTCACCTGCTCTGGTCGAAGAATTCAATGGAGAGGCTGATGATCTCATCATCTGTGATTATTCTTTTGTCCTCATCCGCCACCTCTCCACGGTCCTCATTCGATCCATTGGAGGCTTCAGGAAAAACACGCACCGATTCATTAACAAAGTCCAGAAAAAAATATTAATGGAATGGAATTTCAAAGCATAATAATTTTAAAAAAGTGTAAATGCCATTTGAACACTTTAACCGTTTCATGCTTGAATTATGAGAATGTTGACAAAGATTTTTTTCTTTTTTATTCCTCTTTAGGTATTGAAAGAAAGTAATGCGATTAAAAAAAAATTATGTACCCATTTTTCATGAGATTATAAAAATATCCACACAGCTGGACACCATGTTATTAATTTTTTAAGTAAATAAACAACCATTTACTGATGAAAATTACAAATAAAAACATTTTTAATGCTGCTAATCTAATGTTTTCTCACATTTGACCATATTTTAATACTTGTGATTTCTCACTTCATGGAGATAATATGCAAAAAAAAACCAAAAAAAAACTGTTAACTACAGTCTAATAACAATGACAAGCAATTGATTTACATTCAAACATGTTACTGCAGGTTTATTCAAAACAGCACAGTTACAGTAACGCTGTGAGTGTCGGTGTTATGGGATGATGCATGAGCTGATATGGAACTAAAACAACAAAATATACATAAAAACAGCTGAAAAGGAGCTGCATGAAAGGGTTAAGGAACTGCCGCTTTATGTTATTAAATTATACATGAGATTACTCATTCACACAGATGAGTATTAACTCACCGTCGACAGGATGGTCTGCATAAAAGTCTCTCCTCCTCTTCATTTCATCTAAAAAAAAAAGAAACAACAACATCACACCTTCAGAAAACACATCCAGATCAAAACTGAACATTGGAGTATCAGTAATATCTAAAAACCTACACAAGCTTTATCAGAAAACATAATAAAGAGGCAATGGTGAGGTTATATCATTCCAAAAACAATGTGTCTTTAATATCTGACATTATTTTCATTGCTGATAAAAGACATTTCGCAGCATAAACAGAACACAAAGACAATGATTTACACTAAAACTACAACCGTTCAAACCAACTCAACGCTGCATTTTTAATATACACTGACTTTTTACGGATCGGTTCAAATCATGGCTGAGTTCAGATGAGAAAGAGTCAGAAGAAAGTGAAATGAGGGAGGTTCTTACTTTTGAAGAGGCCGGGGACCAGCTTGTACACAATGTCCTGTAGAGTTTTGTCAGACCTTGAGAAAGAAAAACAAGCTTCAGTCGTCTGATCTGGAGACGAGAACTGCAAGGATTTGGAAATAAAACGAGTAAAAACAGCCTGGCACAGTGTAGACAGCTTGTTTTTTTTTTGTTTTGTTTGACTGAGATGGGATTAAATGTACACATATTAATAAAAGTTTCGGTTTACAGGTTAAACAGATTTTCCTTCACTTCAACACATACATGTAACAGTATGACTGTTTCTCCGGATCTTATTTTTCAGAAGAAACGAGCAGGAAATAACGGTGATGTTTTATGTGTATGTTCTTAAATTTGGTTTTAAGTACTGAGTTTCATTGAATTTTATGTATATTTCGATGCATGGCTGTGATTTCTATTTTGTGTAACTTCTGCTGCTGCTGTTTTGGCCAGGACACTCTTGAAAAAGGTATTTTCAATCTGAATGAGCTTTTTTTTCCTGGTTAAATAAAGGTTACAGGTGCAGAAAAAAAAATTATTAGACCATCAAAAGTCATCATAAACAATAGTTATGCAATCAAGTACTCACTCCTGTTATTATGTGACTACAACAGACAAAAGAAAACATGGAATGTCTAAAAGCACTGTTTTTGTCAGTACAATGTCATAGATACTGATGCAAGAACTTGAGTGATTTTGGTTATTATCAAGTAAAGCATGGAAAATGGATAGATATCAGCTCTGAAATGAAACTACTATGAGCTATTTTTGTTGTTATTATTATATTTGTCCCAAACAATGTACCTTTAGTTGTACCGGGCATTAAAATGAACAAAAAACTGACGAAAACATAGGGTGGTCTAAGAAATTTTGGAGCTTACTGAACCAGTCATGTCATATAACACATTTTTACATTAAAATATATCCTTTAAAACACATGGAAAAATATTAGGTAAAATAGAGGACCTAAAAAAAACCACAGGATGTAACAGAACATATAACATCAGTGCGACTCAGTGGAAAACGTCAACCACAGTTCTCACCTAATGTTGAGCAGAGGCTTGGTTTTGTGCACTTGTACATCACAGATGGGACAGTATTTGCTGGTTTCCAGGTAGCGCACGATGCACATTTTGCAGACTGCAGACCATACAAAAAGGAAAAGAAAAAAAAAAACCTTTTACAATTACATGTAATCTGAGAGGATATCTTCAACCTTAAGCTGTGCTGCTGCAGGATAAAGTTGTAACCTGGTTCACAGGGAAGAATTACTGAGCATTTTTTACAGGGTCAAAAGTATTTTACTAAAAAAAAAAAAAAAAAAAGACTAAATCTGGCTCCATATTGAGTTGGAGAGCTGGACCCAAAGAGTAACTTTGACTCTTTTTACAGATGGACCAAATGTTATCTGAGAAGAGTAAAATGTTCTTCAGTTTGAGTCAGTTTTACTCAGGAGAATCCCCTGTGTACTGTTGGTTAAATGTAAGGTTTTTGCAGACACACATGCAGGTAAAGACCCAGTGGATCTAACATCCTTCATGTTCACACATCGCTGTGTTTGCTCACATGAGTGAAGACATTCGATGATGGTCGTGGCGTCGATGAAATACCCTCCACACAGGACGCACATCAGGTGAGGGTTGAGCTCCGTGATCTTTATCCTGGTCGTCCGATGCATGGTGGAAGGAAGGAACAACAATCCTGCGCGGACAAAAACAACCAGTGAAAACAATGCGTGGATGCGTGGAAGCATCAGGCTGTGGTTTGGTTTTACTGCGCAACTGGGAGACCATTTGGAGAAGAGAAAGAGGCTTCTGTTTGTCCGACTGCGTTAAAGCAACATCATCTTTTATGTTAATCCGGTTATAACCAAAGTGGGGGAGGTCCACGGTGGCAGATTGATGGGCGACATCACCACGGAGTCACCGGACTGAGGCTCCGTGGATGAGCATAAATCAATCACCGTCCCATGGATCGAAGGATCAGAGTCCTTTAACACATGGACACATCAGAGGAGGAGACCAACATGAGCCACACCAGGACGCACGGACCGGGTTCATGAGTCCACATCCAGTCTGGATGTGGAACCACAAATGCTGCGTGGACTCCAGATCAGTACACGCGAGTCCAGCTGTTCTAGTGGAAATTAATAGAGATTCATCTGCCTGAAGTCTTTAAAACACACAACAAATAGGCTTAAATAATTCCGAGCACTTCTGCGTCAAACATAGCCAATAAATCCAATAAAATGCGCATCTGTTTTTGTGCGTGGATTTTTACACCCATAACCTTGTGACCGTCCTTTACCTTTATCTTTATTACATGGACACATTAGGACTGTCCACAAGACATTACCAAACATGAAACCGACCAGGGCGCAGGGACCTGGGACTCACTGAGTCCAGATCCGATCTGGATATGGAACCACAAATGCTGCGTGGATTCTAGATCAGAACCACGTTCAAGCTGCTCTGGTGGAAATTACTACAGATAAATCTGCCCGAAGTCTTTAAAACACACACCAAATAGCCTCAAATAAATCCGATCACTTCTGCGTCAAACATATTCACTAATAAATCCAAATGAATGCGCATCTGTTTTTGTGCGTGGATTTTTTTTATACCCATAACCTTGTGACCGTCCTTTATCTTTATCTTTACCACATGGACATGTCAGAGGAGACTGTCCACCACAGACAAACAAACATGAAACCAAACAGGACACACGGACCCAGGTTCACTGAGTCCAGATCCGACCTGGATGTGAAACCACAAATGCTGCGTGGATTCTAGATCAGAACCAAATGAGTCCAACTCTTCTGGTGGAAATTAAAAGAAATTAATCTGCCTGAAGTCTTCACAGACACAACAAACAGGCTCAAATAAATCCGATCACTTCTGCGTCCAACATGTTCAATAAATCCAAATGAATGCGCATCCGTTTTTGTGCGTGGATTTTTTTCTTTTTTTACACCCGTAACCTTGTGACGGTCCTTTACCACATGGACACATCAGAGGAGGACTGTCCACAGACAACCAAACACGAAACCCACCGGGACGCAGGGACCGGGGTTCCGTTAGTCCAGATCCGGTCTGGACGTGACACGACAAATGCTGCGTGGATTCTAGATCAGTACACGTGAGTCCAGCTGTTCTAGTGGAAATTAATATAGACAAATCCGCCTGAAGTCTTCACAGACACACAACAAATAGGCTCAAATAAATCCGATCACTTCTGCATCATATTCAAAAATTTTTAATAAAATGCGCATCTGTGTATACGCGTGGATTTTTTTTTATTTTGATTTTTTATTTCTACACCCATAACCTTGTAATCCTTACAATCAAGAATTTATCCACCAATGTAAAGTTTGGGTGTGTAATACTCCTTTGACCGATGTCCGTGACGCCCAGTGGTGCGTGTGCGTGGACGCGGGGCTGATGGGAGACACCCATTGGCTGCGTCAGGTGTGCCACATAGGCGACGGGGAAACCTGAGCGTTTCTATGGCAACTCCTTGGCTTTTTGAGCCCACATGGCCAGTCGCCAGTGACCAGAACCGGGCGGGGTCTCCAACCAAAACAACAACTGGGGGGGTGGGGGTCTGTGGGTGGTGCGGAGCGGGAACGAGCGGGACCGGAGGCTGCCCGTGGCTCGGATCACGCAGCCGCTGGACTGCCAGGCTGCCGACAACACGGCTGCCATTTTGTAGAGGAAAAAAAAAAAAAAAAAAGAAAAGCCCGTGTCGGTTCAACGGGCTGCGTGGGTTTTCCACCGACGGGGAACGAACGGAGCCAGAACCCGAGTGGTAAACAACCCCGTGGTGGATGTTAGTGGGTGAGGGTTCACGGTGTCCGAGTCGGGGAATAATCTCAGCTTTATTCTTCGTGGCGTGTGCGTGATAATCATCCGTGTGCAAGCAGCAACATGGCCAGACACAAGCGACTGCGCCGAAGTTGGAGCCCCCACGATCACACCGGACTATTTAATATCGCACCGAGTCCGTTTGGATCAAGTCCATATGGCGCGGATTTCACTGTCCGGAACGCACAAACCCACTCAAGTCCACACTTAACGTGGACTTTTCCTCCATGGCGCGAATGCATCAGAGCAGCCTGGAAAATAATCACAATCCGAAATGATCACATATTATTGATAAATCTCCTCTGTGGGCGCGTTTAAAAACAGAACCTCTAATAGCTCCGGGTCTACATGTAGTCCAACATTGATTGCTTGATTGACCGATTGGTTGATTGATTGGTTTATTCGAGCTTGTGCACTCTATTTACAGTGTTTACAATAACAGAAATAACACGAAATCCGCATATCATATACATTCATTATGTAAACGCAAATATGCATAACTACATACAATAATCCGCTATTAATATACACCGAAAGGGAGTGAAAAGAAGTAAAATTTACAGACTCCCAGCCCCAGTTTCACTCCTAAACGTTGTATGGTTGCAATTATATCAGAGAAATTAGATGTAAACATGCAGTAGTACCCCAACCACCCAACCACCCACTGAGATGTGGATCTAAAGGGGGACCCCGGACATCCACACACACTTTGGACACTTGGATCTCTTGGTTCGGCCGCATCTTGACCAGAGCCTGGTTGTGTTTCCAGTCAGACCCGGATACTGATGGATCCTCTGTCCACATATGGAGCCTGTTGCACCATTAATCGATTGCCTGGTGTTTGGACAACTGCTCTGTCTGTGTCCTGTGGGAGCTGCGTGGACACTTTATAAAAGCTCCAGTCTATCACCCACTCCCAGAAATCCAAATGTAAATGTAAGGTCAGTGAGAGAGGAACAAGCATGAAGGTGAATACACAGATACATGCATAAAAAAATAAACTCTCTGCGTCACACAGGACTCAGTATCAATGAGTACACCCTATTTGAAAAGGAAGATTGTAATCAAAATCTCAAAATATTTGGAGTTTTATGAACATTTCCTTCAAAATGTTGTATAGTGTCCCATGGAAAATGTTGATTGTCAAAGAAAACTAAAGGTTTGGTGACAAATCTGTTGGGGTGTACTCATTTAAGATAAATGATGCGTTCAGGTTCAGTCGGAGTTTGATATCAATTGGATGGACAATTAATTCAGACCAAACAAGTCGATTTTCACTTAAAACAGCAACAGCACAAACGCATTGACCCGTCATCGTTCATTTTCCACCCACATCGAGCAGTTCCTCTCATAAAGGATCCCATTACCAGTAAACCAACAGCAGCTTCCAATAACTCAATTAAAATCGGCGAAACAAAAACCTCATCCAACCACCGCTGGACAAATCAGAACATGGAGAATTAATTACGAAGACAGAACATGACTCAGAACCATACAGTCAAAACAAACCGGGGGGCTCATTTTGGATTTCCCACATCTACCCACAGCACATAAAAGCTGTCAACCTGGAAACCCGAGGGAAAGTAAAGACGGTAATTTTCACCAATTAATCAGGCAAAAGGTGCGGGACAACATCTACTAGTAAAATGATTATTTACCCCATAGATGTGCCATCCCTGGTCCATATCCCCCGTCGGTGCGTTCAGACCCACACGGTGCTTCAATCCCGTTAAAGTGAAAATATGCAAATCCATTAACAACATCGACAACAAATAACAGTCTATACTTTACCACGGTCTATGTGAATTAAAGTCAAATTACCGGCGCTTTGGCTCAGACACAAACACAAGCAGCTCTTTGTACCCCTGACACACCAGCCGCCCTTATTTCTAACATGTCATAATAAAAAAAACACCCATCTTTCATAATCAACATAATCATGGAACAACCCATAAACAACCCCGGTGGGTGTAGAACGACCATCCAGTGTTTATCAAAGCAGGCGTCATGAAACATTTATGCACAATTCAAGTCGGTTCCCTGCTTGACACATTTATGGGAGCAATCCAAGTTAAGTTAATAAATCCAACATTTGGCTCCAAACGCCCTAAACCTACATAACACCCAATTCCCAACACCCTAAACATCCTAATTCTATAAATTGAAGGCGGTGGATGTAAATATAGGCGCATAAAGACTGTTTGGATCACTCGCTGCCGTTACCACCTCAGCCAATCCAGCCTGTTTCCACCGAGATCTCCCACTTTACATAAATCCAAACGACCCAATCCAAACCCCATCCGCTTCCAAACTTATACGCACGCACGGATGGACACCACAACATGCGTTAACGCGTGATCGCGGGTCATAAATCGCAACCGAGTCCGTGCGGGGAACATCTTTTCCAGGGGGGAAAAAGTGGTGCGCAGACACACACGGAGCTCCACGTCGGTGATCGCCGCAGCCACCGTTCAAAGCTCCACATCCACCGCTGGATCGGCACGGACAAAAAAACACCCAAGCACCGAGCCGAAACCGCGCCTTCTCCACCCGTTAGTTAGAGACGATATCGAAGAACACGTACCTGGAGGCTGGGCTGGGAATCGGTGGGTCTTGAGGCGACTAGACAATGAAAGTTGGGAGGCAGATCAGCAGAAAATGAATAGGAGCCGAGCCGCCATCTTGAAGCAGGCTGCAGACGCTGTCAGTGGCGGAGAGCGCACGGCGGACCGGAGCGCATTTCAGATGTGCGAATAAAAACTCCCTCTTTCCTTCGCCTCTTGCGCGCTCCGTGCGTATCCGATCGTCGCTTTCCGAACAGCCCGCTCGTCCGGCTTCGGCTCGGGAAGGCTTCCACTTCGGCACCGATAACTTTGCCTCCAAAATATCCGCTTCAACCCCCAGTAAAATGCAGCAGTGTGTGTGTGCTCCGTGGAAACTGACACCGTCCCCAAAATGGCTTGTAGTTCGACCGCCCCGCTTTGGTCACGTGGTCTCATGCTTAAGGGTGCCTAGGAATTACTGTCGGTGTACGCTGTTTCCTCCCCCCCAATCTACTACGCATGATAGAAAATAACACACGAAAAACACACATGTTTTTGGAGCTTGTTATCAAACGTGTCGTAAAGGTTCCACTTTAGTTCTAATTGAGTTGGCACGGATAAAGGGAGACTAAAATACGCAGCTTTCGGCGTTGGCTATTCTGGTCTTTGTAATGTATGACGCATTATAAAAAATAACCCATAATGCATATTCATAGGGTTTCATGCGCTCATCTGCACAAAAACACAAACATATATGCGATCCTACTTGTGCGTAAATGGCATTGTGATTATGAGGGCGTCTAAAGATGATGTCCTTGTCTATCTGATGATAAAAATAACACACCTTCAAGTCTTTTTGCTCGTCCAATCCACTCAGTCAAACCCGGATTCTTCTTCAGGTCAGCGTTTGCGTTTTATTTATCTCCGCTGATGTTGCGTTCAAGAACCGCGCGCTTTGGTTAAAACGCGTCCAAGTGACAAATGGTTGGCAAGGCTTTGTCACGGGCTGTCCTCCTGACATCTGCAACAACAACAACAATAAAAATAAAAAAAAAATCGGCAGTAACTTCCACTTGATGAATTGGAGTCTTTATTCACCGCCCATCGCCCCTGAACATGAAGGCATCTCGGATGTTTGTGGAATCCGAGGAGCTTTGAACCTTCAGCTGAGGTGGAGAGAAGCGACAAAAAAAAAAAAAAAATAGACCCGGGATTTCTCAGATCAATCGGAGTCACGTATCTGTGGAGCGTCTTATATATAAACTCAAATATAGTCCGAGTCCCGCATAAAAACTGGACTGAACCTTATACCAACAAATGATGCAGGAAAGAAAATACACTCCTGTCACGCAACTATGGCAAAAATCCTTTTCAGGCTGGTATGTGTTGACAAAACACATGCCTTCAACATACATCACTGCCCCCATATTCAGACAAAATGTTCCACATCTGACCGAGACAAACCTGCATCTTAAAACGGCATCAAAAATACTTTCCCATAAGAACATTCTACAAACACAGCCTGCATGTCCGGTTCTGGAAACAAATATTCAAGAGAAATTATTCACACATGAGGATTTTTTTTTTAACTCGTTTATTGAAACATGATTTTAATGATATTTCTGATGCAGGTACAAAAGATGATAAAAAGACATGAGCAATGCCGCTGGTAAACGGTGAAGTTCAGTGCTTTGTGGTGCAGAAAAGGCATGAAACCAGACACCGGTATCACATCTGACTGGCTTTCTCCATGCTCTTGGCAGCGTCTTTCAGCTTTCCCACTAAATCCTGCAATAAGGAGAACAAACAGAAGGAATCAAAGTCAATAAATCCACCCTCATATATAACCCCAATCCAAACAGAATATTTACAGTTGCGGTAAAAAGTCAAGAATTCGACCGAATTTTTTGTATCTTCGAGATTTTATTTAAATTCTGACATCTTTGCAACGTAGGAAAAAGAAAATCATCCAACATCCGCCGCTATGATGAGACTATGATCGTATAAAAAGGCAGTGACACGAAATATCAGGTCCATATTTTCCCTTTTATAGCCTGTAGAGGTGAGGTTAACTTTTAATGCCAACAATAAAATCTCTTGTGTCAATTAATTTTATATTCCAAGACTTGGCGGCAGCCCAAAGTGAGAGGGAACACCGTGGCGACAGGGTGATGGATGACTGAATTACGCACAAAAAAAAAAAAAACATCCAAGGGACTTTACGCAGGACGCGCAGACGACAAAATTTTATTTATTGATTTTTTATTTTTTTTTTAGCGTTTCCGCTTCAGTAACCACTTCACTGAGTCGATTACTTATATTTTTATTTTCTGATTCTGCCGCAAAATAACCTGGTTACGATGCAAGTTTGACGCATATAACACAAAACCCATCCTCTACCTGGAGCTGCTCCGCTGTACAGGTGAAGTTGATATCTTCCGGAGCTCCATCCTTCTAATAAAGGAACAAACACAGCTATATTTACCACATACACACACCTGCCGACACCCAAAGCATCTACGAGTACACGTCCATGTGCGGTTTACCTCAGTGTTCAGTGATATCAGGTAGGAAGGCTCGTTGACTTTATCGACCTGTGCGCTCTGGAGGAGGACGATATTTGAGGTTAGACCCCACAAATGTATCTGCAAAAACACGGGATGTGCTCTAGAGGCTTATGTACCTTCATGTGGTATTGAAGACGCCATGAGACATCAGTGATGACAGGTGGTCTCCTCCCTATGCTATAAGACAAGAGGTGCACCCCTGTTTGATTACACAGCCAATAAGACAACATACTCCTTTATTCATTCCACCAGGGGAAAATCCACATTTACAGCAGCATACAAACAAAGCACACAAGAGCAAAAAAAAAAGAGCAAAATCAAAAATAAAGACAAATCAAAAAAATCTATAAATGCTATTTACAGCTGTGCATATACTGAGCATGCCACAGGTTGGATATGGGAGATACAGCAGTCAGCATAAATGAATACATAACTATGCTTATGTTCACTGAGATACTGATTAAAATAGTTTAAAAAAAAACAAAAAACATGACAACTGAGTTTAACTGAACGTTTCCTTAACTGAGAACATGATATGTAGTATAGTGTCCCATAGAAAATGTTAATTCTCAAAGAAAATTAAATGTTTTATTAACAAATCTTTTGAGGTGTACTCATTTATGCTGAGCACTGTACATACACCGATACACACATAATTATATACATATAGACATTTATACAGATTATACATGTGAGTATTGTTTATTGCATAGATGCAGCTGCAGGAAGGAAACACCTGCAATACCTCTCCTTCACACACTGAATGAAATGATGCAGGAAGGGAAATCTATGCCTTATTCCTTTTGATTTGAGGAAAAAAAAAAACATACTTTCAGGTTACAATAAATTGTCATGCTCTAAAGTTGTGCATGTCATATCTTATTTATGTGCCTAAAATACCTCTTGTGGCTCTGTTTATTACCTGCAGTTATACAATATTTGCATGGTGTCTGGGGATTGTCCACTTTTTTTTTTTTTTTTGATGATGATGATGATGCCCCATTTTCTGCAGATTTCAGATTCAATTATTGCCAAACATGAAGGTAAGGCTCATTTTTTCCAATTTATATCCTTACCATTAGTAGAATGAATACAGTAGATTACACTGAACAGACTCTAACCTTAATATACATGTCATCAAATAGAAAACATTTTATTTAATAAACATGTAAAGACCAAATTTACAGAGGCAGGCGATGTGAGGATAAACTTTTCCCTTTCTACGACAGCTCCGGTCTTACCTTGCTAATAAACGTTCCAGCTCTTTTTTATGCTTCTGTAAAACACAACAAGCGTTAATCAGTTTTAGTTCCTCCAGCCACAGCTACGACAGGAAACAAATGATAAGTCTATCAGATGTTACCTGGTACGCACTGTAGAATATGTCTATTCTCTCTGCACTGAGTGTTAGTTCTTCAAGGCAGGAGCTGAAACGGCAGCAACACAACAACAGCACTTCAATACAGATGGGAAGCATTCACAAATCACTTAATGTTCTTGTGGTTAAATTGTTGGAAATAACAGCAATAATACCAGCATCCGAAAACAGACAGCAAGAGGGCAAATCTAATGTTGATATCTCCACTTAAAATTCAGGTTTTTTTTAATCCGTTACAATGTGATTTTAAAATAGTGAGAAACAGGACAACATTCATCAGCCTGTATTAATAATATTAAACCTAGAACACTGGAGATGTGGAAAAAAGCTGCAGAAGATGTTAACCAAATAAAGGTAGTATTATAAACATATGAATTACTAACTGGACATAGAGGACAATCTCAAATATCATAACAATTTCTTAACACCTTCTGTTAATATTAAACCTAGAACACTGGAGATGTGGAAAAAAGCTGCAGAAGATGTTAAGAAATTATGACATTTGAGATTGTCCTCTATGTCCACTCAGTAATCCATATGTTTATAATAGTACCTTTATTTAGTCATTTAGATTTTTACATTATTTGTCAGACTTTCTCAACACCTGACACACAGAGGGGAATAAAGGCGGGAAGAGGGGTGTAATGTAAGTGTAGTGTTCAGGATTTGTTGTGTAAACTTGAATTTGTTTGTGTATTCTTACAAATTGAAAATCAACAAAAGCAGTTGATTACAAAAAAAATAAGAAACACAGGACAACGCAAGTATTTGTCATGGTACATATAAAAATCTGACTATATTAAACTACAATTCTGTGTGTTTTTTATGGGTATAGGAGGCATCAACACCAGAGTTTGCATTTTGTACCTTGAAAATTTGGTGATTAATCAGGTCCATTATTGACTGGATTTACAGTTGCAAAAAAATTTAAAAAATAAAATAAAATGCTGCAGGATTGAATCCAAAAATGAAACCAACCCAGTCTCATATCTGTTTTTGTCCTTACAGCCGAATCTTGAGAATCACGTGACTCTGATGCAGGCCAATGGAAAAGAATACGATAAAAAAAAAAACGTGAACATTTTACAATTTTCAAGCCATAATTGAGACACTGATACAGTCTGCACTGCGGAAAACTGTAACTATTTCACATTTTTGGTATGAGACTGGGCTGAGAGACAACACATTCGATCAAATCCTCCTATTGATCCGGTTGTTTTGATTTAATCTGTCATGCTTCATTCATCACAGTTGCAGACAGTCACAGTCACATCCAATCCTAGTCAGATTCCTGTTAGTTCACATACTGAACAAACTAATCCGGGACATAAAAGGTCACACACCCAGAAAATTTTGGAACACAATGACCTGGTTTGGGTCACACTGGTTATAGCTGCGTTCAGCCCACAATACTGAACAAGAAACAGGCTAAGACAAGATTTAATTACGGATGATTAAGTAGAATGCTGACAGAGTTTTTCTGCAAGGCAAGATAAGTGTGCATGCAACAGGACTGGAACAACTATTTCCTGTTAGTCTGTGTATAGTTCACTGTAGCCCCAACTGTCAACTAGTGCTTTGACAGGTGGCTATTTTTGGACAATCTGAGATCCACTGTGCGGGCTCACAGGAAACCCTCCACGCCTACCTGATCGTCGACTTGTCTGCGTTTTGTTTGACCGCCTCCAGTATGAAGGTGGTCGCTGCAGCGTGGCTCTGTTTCAGCAGGACCTGGTCGACCTGCCTGAGCTCCGGCTGATCTACAACCAAAAAAAAAAAAAAAGGACAAAGCATGGCGTGAGCAGGAGGGATGCCACCCTGCAGGAAACACGCAGCCTTTGGAGGAGACATGGACGTTTTTATTGGAACAAATGACGCCGGTTTGCAATCCATACTTGCGCGCCGCACATTGACGTCTCCAATGGAAATCAATGATGATTTGCATGTGAATGGGGCCCCTCAGCTGCAACAGCCAGTGGCCCCTTTGTTTATCAGTGTCGGGGACATTTTAGGAGACTTTCTCTAGATTTTTTGTTGAGCTGGAATGCTGGAGTTGGGACAGAAGAAGATAAGAGGTGGCCAAATCGACTGTCACTTTGCATTCTTGGTGTATAGAGTCGAAATCTAAAGCTGGTCCAAATCCAAACCCAAGCCCCAAATGTGTATCCAGTGTTGACTAATGGAGGCTGGTTCTACTGGTATAACGTAGTGTTTCGAATGTGCTGACTAGTCCAAGTGCCAGTTTAAATGACAAAAGGCAGCCCGAGTAGTTGTATGAATGTGTGACTGCTGCTGAATGCAAAGCAGGCAGCAGAAAAGACGAACATCTCCCCGGTGCAGCCGACGGGCGCCACCGGTTTTCCCTCTTTAACGCGTCATGTGAATAATAAAAACACGGGTAGTCCGATTTGGTGTAGCCGGCTGCGCGTAACGGAATAACAAAAAAATAAATAAAACAGCGAAATCGTAGATCCTCTAGGCTACACAATCCATAACCAAAGGGGGGGAAAAACCGGAAGCAGCGACGGAGACAAAAGCGGCGGCTCGTGCAGAGACGCAGACGCTCACCGAGGACTCCGGGGTCCGCATGAGAGGAGAGGAGGCTCCGGAAACACACGTCCACCAGCACCGAGAAACCACCGTGGTCGAAACACGACGGATCGCCGAGGGACTGGAGCCCTCTCTGCACAGACTCAGACAACTCCATTTTGCAAAGGCTGACCCATGACACGGGACCACGTGACTGATCAGCTGATGCAGCGGCAGGAGGCTGAGGAAGGAGCCCGGGTGGAGGGGATTGGACCGGGGGGGGGGCACTTCAGGTGGAATGTGTTGGTTTCTTATTGCAGTGATACCTGTGAACACCACTGTAAAAAAAAAAATAAAAAAAAAAAATAGCTGTGAACAAACTCGTGCAGAATAAGGCAGAGCTTAACAAAGTGGAGCATCACTGAAAGGGTTAATGTTTAGACTAAACCTACAGCTGCTCTATACGTCACACCAGCATCACTATGAATGAAATAAACCTCGTTTGTGTTGTTACAAATCTGTCCCGCTCGTGTTTTGGCACCTTTCAGGACCGGTTTTGGGTATGGTTTAGTAGGGGAGAATGGGGTCGGTTGTCACAATTTTTACTCCCATGTCAAAACAGTCGCGGAAAAAAATATTAGACCACCCAAAGCCATCAATAACAATGGTTATGCAGTCAAGTGCTAACTCCTGTGTGTATCATGTGACTAAAGGAGACAGAAAAGAAAACATGGAATGCATAAAAGCACTGTTTTTGGTAGTACGATGCCATAACCTATTGATGTAAGAACGTATGTGATTTTGGTTATTACCAAGAAAATCAGAGAAAATTGATATATATCAGCTCTGAAATTAAACCCTTTAGAGGGTTTATTATTTTTATTATCATTATACATGTCCAAAAAATGTACCTTTAATTGTACTGGGTATTGAAATTAACATATTGGATAAAACATAGGGTGGTCTAATCATTTTTTCCATGTATCTCCTGATCAACGCGTGTTAGAATAGTCATTCCTATGTTGCAGTAAAGCTTAAAGTTTGGGTTGTAACAGGCATCCCTTTAATTTTTTTAATCTTATTTTATCAGTGATTTATTAACCATCAGAGACACTATGACACATTGTGACCTCGTCGTGGGGTTGGTTGTCCCATATGATTTCAATGGGAAACTTGTACAAAAATAATAAAGATGGCAACTGTCAGAATTAAACTTAAAAGTGAATTTTTTGATTAGACATATAAACAGGAAGGAACATAAACATAAATTTTGATTATTATTATTTATTATTTTTTACAGTGGGAGCTGGGGCGGACTGGGCTCAG
>JAPTGZ010000014.1:27839872-27850449 GCA_029814645.1 Fowleria isostigma | reverse complement strand
CACCATCCAAAGACATGCACTGATAGGTTAATTGGTTAATCTAAATTGTCCATAGGTGTGAATGTGAGAATGATTGTCTCTATATGTCAGCCCTGCGATGAACTGGCGAAATGTCCAGCCTTCACCCTGAAGTAGCTGGGATAGGTTCCATGCGACCCCCCTGACCCTGGTGAGGATAAAGCGGGTTCAGAAAATGAATAAATGAATGAATATAAATTAAAGTATATTTTGTGTGCAAAATAAAAACTGAAAAGTATCCCCTTTCATGGATAAGAAAATAAACTGGTTATTAGTTAATAATTGAACCTTTTCATCAACAAAAAATAATGATTTATCTACTCAAAAAAACTCATTTTGAATTATATAAAATAGAAACATTCTCAAAACGTTACCAAAGCTTAAACAAGATGATTGATAATAAAACTACTATATGAATGCATTTATTGTGTTATATTTCAACATTAATTCTCATTACTTATTTTGTATTCTGTACATGACTTATTTAATGTATTTTTCCCAAAAAATGTTAGTACCCCACTTTGAGAACCCTTGCTCTTTATGATGAACTGCAAGCCTCTTTGTTTAATGAGTTGTTTATCCAAAACCCTGATGTGTTCTGGAGCACTGATGATGACAAGATGAAACTGTTGTTTAGTTCAAATGTATAGAAATTTGCATCATTCTTTTGTAAAGCCTGGAAAAAGTGGCAGATGTGTCTGTTTAAATAGGTCAAAATATTGTCATGTCTATATGTATTGTACCGACTGTCTGGTATTTTCAGTTATATTTTTGGTGTCTTAAAAGCCCATATAAAAGGACTGGGCATATGCGTATGCAAGACACAGTAATAAAGATCAATTCATTCATTCATTCATTGTGCAGGCCTAGACTTTACATAAGTTTGTGGCTTATTAAACACAAAAAAAAAACAACTTGCATTTCCTCAAACCAAAAAACACAAAAGTTCAATATTGTCTCTTTTTTTACCACAAAATCTTGGCCATCTGTAGCAGGACCATGTCACATAAATTGCTGTTGTTTATAATGTCGCAAAAAGAGTAAATTATGGTGTTATAAAGCAGTAACTGTCAGTAAGAGACGTACACACAGTTAATAGGTGTCCCTTCTCAGTACATTCAGCACAATCCCCCTATAGCACATCTACATGCAAATAATATTATTTAACTTGCTGTTTTGTTGCCCGTATATGAAAATTTCACACAGTAGAGAAAATTGGAACTGGAGTAGAGGTCCAAGTGGTGCACCGCCCTGCACTATAACGCATAAATATCTGACTTCAACTTTGAAACCTCGAGTCGTAAATGCCTTAATTTGTAGATTGGTAGTTAATCTATCTAAGTAGCCATTTATTGAGCCTTAACACACACACAGCTGCCTGTCAGTGAAGACAAACTGGGGGCGGTAGAATGACAGCGGGGCACGGTGGAGTGGCAACAGAATTGACGACGAGCTGAGGAGGAGTTGAAGGAGGTGAACGGGAGGTCAAATGGAGGTGGGAGTCTCCTGCCATGCTGGAGGTGTCTGTTTTTCCCCATAGCGGAAACAAAAACAGGCTTAAACTTACAGTTGAACCCCTGACCTGCCTTTGACCTGGTGAGCGGGACAGGGGAGGAGGGCAGAGGGCGGGACGGAAGGGAGGGAGCGGGTGTGAAATGGGGGCATGTTGTTGTTTTGAAGTCCCTCCAAGAATCTGGAAGAGGCCTATAAAACAGGACTATAAAAGTGGCAAAGCCTTCCTCCTCAAACTAAGCTTTGACACTGTTACCACCTTTCTCCGAAAAAAATGAAACATCTGATATGAACATCCCTGGCGCTGTAGAGTTATCGCGGCTTCAACAAACTTGAACTGTGCCACAGATGGGAAAAAATGGATGTAACTTCGCTAATGAAACCGTAAAATAAATAAAAATAAAGACGACTAGCGTAGCAGGTAACAAACCCCGTGTACAGCGAAACCACATCCAATATAATCAAAAATAATCAAAACAGAGCATCTAACTCTAATTCAAAACATTCAGACCACCATCAAGTATTTTGATGTTTCTTGGCACTAACTCGAGAGCAGTCTTCATTTCCTTTGAATGTTGTCATCTTTAATCTCGCTCTATACGAAAAACGCCGACATCTGACTGATTATCCACACCCTGAGAATGGAAAAAAAGGGGAAGACATGTGCAACCATGGGCCCGGAGAGACATCTGTAAACTTTCTTTGGGTCTCTTAACTGCCCGCGACATGTTGAGATTCTGGATCGAATGCCCGTTTCGGACTAAATCCCGTCGCTGTGCTTTATTACTGTCCCACCTGAAACAACAGTCGCTACCACACAGATCAACAAGTGAAGGGAAAACTGACAAGAGCGGAGAAACAGAGTGCAAAGGGGGGGAAAAAAAGAGACGGTGAGAGAAAAATGGGAGGAAGAAGAAGAAGAAGAAGAGAGGGAGAGCGGGGTCATGGGAAGGGTAAAATAAAAGAGAAAGTAGTAAAACGGTGTGTGTTAGTGTTGTCCTGATGCCTCCCTGCAGGCCTGGACACAATCCCACAGCTGTGCCTCTCTCTCTGACGGACTCAAACACACACACACACACACACACAGAATATTTACAGTCTCCACCAAGCTGACCTCCCAATGAACCCTTAGAGGAGACTCCTCACAGGCCATGCACTATACCCATCCTGGCCCGCCCCCTCATAAACATACACACACACTCACACATACTCATAAAACATGGACTGGCAAGGACGGTACAGAGAGGCAGCACACACAACAAACAGCAACATAACTCTCCCAGCACGCTCACACCCCTTAAACTTGCCGGTGACACGCAATTAATGACAAAACACACAAGAGGCCGAAATGCGGGCGAAGTGCGTGAGGAGGGATCCTTACCTCCGTTGTCTGTCCTCTTGAGGGCTCCGTCTTTGTGGGGACACAGCTCACATCTCTGTGGGTAAAGACGGAACAGTGTGTGAGGAACAACAGGTCAACCGCGGTGGCTTAGGGTGAGGTTAACACACAAATATGACAAATATGCCAGGGTTGGAGATAAGATGGAGAGTTGCTCTGACACGGGCACAGGGCCAGCGGAGTCTGTGGGAAAAGGACCTCGCTGTTAGCTGCCTCAGGTTAGTGGTAGACCTGATGTTAAAACAGGAGTAGACCAAGTGTCCCCATTAATTGTACACTATTGCTCTATCACTGTATACAGGGTTTGTACACATTTTCAAGGTCAAATTCAAGCACTTTTCAAGCATTTATAAGGGTCATTTTTAAATTTTTCCCTATATATCATCTTGTCGTGGGGGTAAACGTACAGAAACAATTAGGCCATTAAAAGTCATCAAAACAATGGTTATGCAATTAAATACTAACTCCTGCATGTATCGTGTGACTAAAACAAATAGAAAATAAAACATGGAATGCCTAAAAGCACTGGTTTTGGCAGTCCAATGCCATAGATATTGATGTAAGAACTTACAGTGCTCAGCATAAATGACTACACTCAACAAATTTGTCACAAAATCTTTAGTTTTCTTTGAGAATCAACATTTTCTATGGGACACTAAACAACATACCATGTTCTCAGTTATAGAAATGTTCTATAAAAGTTGGTTTTGTCCAAATGTTTTGAGACTGTGTTCATTGAGATATGGATTAAAATCTTACTTTTCAACGGGGATGCACTCATTTATGCTGAACACTGTAATGTGATTTTGATTATCAAGAAACCATGGAAAATGGCTAGATATCAGCTCTTAAATTCAACTCTTATGAGCCGCAAATTAAAGAACACAAAGTTTTATCCAAAAATATGGGAAGCCACTTGGTGTTCTTCAGACACACTTGCACCAAGCCAAAGATTAAGATCCAAATTGTCGATGAAATGAATGAAAACTTTTCATGTCCAAAACAGTTATTTTTTAAGAAACCAGAAAAACAATGTATGTTTTAAGAGCAGAATTAAGAAATGCAATTACAAGCTGTTTTCAGCACTTTTTTATTAGTTAAACATTTGTAAAAACCATCAGGCAAATGTGGACTGACCCATAAAACGTTTTATGACAAAAGACCAAAAATGTCCTTCTAAAAGCGACAAAATTCACCTAGAATCTACCTGAGGGCATGCACTAATTTTCTTTTTTGCCTAAGTTTTATTTTTCAAAATGTATCACCTCTTTGTAAGTAGCTCTGGCTTGCTATCCAAGTTAATATTAAACATAAATAGGTAAATCACATCAAAAAGTTATAATTTCAAGCACTTTTCAGACCTTGAAAACATTTGAATTCAAGGATTTTTTAAGGATTTCAAGCTCCTGTACATATACATGTATATAAATTAGAGTGTAAATGGAATATTGCAAGATTGACTATATAAAAAGTAAACTACAGAATATTAAAACACTTCACTAGCAGAGACTGGCTGATGTGGGAAAGTGACGACGCTGCACCTTGGGAACACTGGACTGTTCACTGTTTCACTGTGTATAAATGTGTGCATTTCATTACTTTGATTGTGCAGCCCTGGTTGGTATGTGCGGGAATATAAGTGAAAGGGATCTGAACATTTGGAATCACTGACTATAACATCCAATATTTAAAGTATGTTTTGTTTTTGTTTCGGTTTAATGTTAGTGGTTGCTATGTTCAGTACCGAGTTAAGTCTTAATATGTGTCAGACCGCAGGGCCTGGCCATAGCTAATGGGGAGCTGAAAAAAAGTCTAATAGTAGTTTAAGTATAAACATACGCCACAGGATCAAGTGACATTCATTAGAATAGAGTTTTGAAAAATATAAAACCATTACTTTTATGTTTCGTAATAGCTGAACAAATACAACATGACTTTAATATAGAAACCTCGTTATATGAGAAATATTGGGCTGAGAAACAAAATCAAAATAAAGCAACGGGTTTAGGTCTCAGTTTATAAAAAAAAAAAAAAAAAAAAAAAAAATAACAGGGCCAAATAAGATTATATAATGAGAAGTGCGCCGGTCAAAAAGTAGCATCAGAAAACTGACACAAACTGATACTGATACACTATTGCTATATTTGAAATATTCGAGATTGTTGTATTATTTTTTGGCCAATGTGGGAGTGAATATTTGTCTGTATATGTTCCTGCCATGAACTGGCCACATGTCCAGGGTGTACCCCGCTGTTGCCCAAGGGTGGCTGAAATAGGCTCTGACATCCCCGCGACCATCTTGAGGATTAAGCGGTTCGGAAAATGGATGGAGATATTAGGCCTAGCTGTTGTATGTTTCTGCAAATGGATTCTTTGGGCAACTATTTCTGCTTCTCTAAGCCAGGCAGTAGTCCTCGCTCCTCAACTCCATGCTCATAGTTACTAATATTTACATTTATTTGACATATGTTATTATTCCATACATTTATTATAATTTTACAGTATAATTAATATTCTCACAGTGTAAAAGGGGGGCAATATATCAACTACACAAGGTATATTACCGTATGGAATATTATGAATGATTATATCCATTATAAACTTTATAACTTACAAGTTGTCGTTCACTTTTTTGGGAAGCTGCTGGTGTGAGACTTGCTTGGGATTTCACTTTTCTCATTCTCACCCACTCAAATTAATTTCAAGAGCAGACAAAATACAATAGTTTGCAGAGCTCACTACACCATGGGTAATTTGCCAAAATGTTACCTGGCTAGTATTTAGACAACAGTTAAGTCTGTTCATTAGGGCTGCACAATATTGGCAAAACTTGCAATATGGGTTTACAGCATTGTGATAACAATAATATTGTGATATTTCTCATTCACCTAAAGAAACACCAATTTCATCTATTATAAAAAATGTTCCTTAACAATGTTAAAATAAGCCAACTGTTTGTATGTGACTCAATTATTTATAATTTAAGACAAAATATTGTACTACTACAATCAGTGACAATTCTGTGGTAGAACCTGGTGATGCTGTTACATAGACCTTCAACACAAACAGTCAAATATTTGGTCATTTTATTTACATATGATGATGTAAATGACATGGATGTATTTCATAATAACTATAGCGTGGCCAGGTAAAAGCTTTAAAAAACAATATTCCATTGCTTGCCTGGTTTGGTAAATACTGCATATAAAAATAAAATATTTAAATATAAGTGTTCAGGCCTTGCCCAAAGTTGTGTTCTGAAAATATTTACATCTTTTCAACATTAATAACATGTAAACTTACATTCAACCAGCAGCAGTAGCATTACTCCAGGTTTTATTTGCTGGAAAAACTACCATGTTAGAGTGGTAGAGAAAACTACTCTGGTACCCCATTGTTAAAAGTTAATAAAAAAAAGAAAAATTATTTTACCTGAATATCCATTATAGCAATATCAATATTTTTTTGATATATATTGTGCAGCCCTACTGCTCATATTCATTTTCAGTATGTCAGAACTAAAAGTGTTGAGTTAGTAACTTTAACGTGTACTGTCATTGTGTTTTTGTGACATTTTGCACTGGTTTGACTCACAACAAAACAACACAGGGATACAAATGCAGCATGTTTTGGGACACTCAAGAGTATGTCATATTTTAACACATTAACAGTCACTCTTGAAAGGAAGACTCTACAGGCTTTAGTGATTTAGGGCCCTGAACTCAGGTAAGGTGAAACATATTTGCTTGGCAAGCTGAACAAATATTATACGATGTGGGTCACGCTGGGGTCAGAGTTTGCTGATGCTCCCATTGTGAAAACAGAAAAATATTGGCTGCTGACAGGTATTTGCTGTTTTCTTAAGGCAGCTTCATGTTATTCTGATTCAACATGTTTTCTTGTACTTGCACAACCTTCATTAGGTTCCATTTCCGCCCTAACCTCATTTTGTCAATGCTGATTTTCTTTCACATGGTTACCGAGACAGGAAAAATGCAATTAACCAATTCAATATTTCAGACTTTGCCCTGTGTCCATATATTAGTGTAATAAATGGTCAATCTTATACCACACACTTGAATAAAGTCTGTTCTGTACTGACAAAATTTGGACCTGGCCTTTGCCTTGTTCATATTACCCTGAAGTTCAGTTAAGCATAGAGGCTTTGCTTCTGGTTCTGTCCATTTGGACATTTTTGCAAAGACTGAATGGTTTTATTTCCCATAGCTGCCTGTCTGCAGACTGGATGGCTTAAGGTTGCCAAAGCATGGAACACACAACAAATGGTATCTGCAGTTGGTAAATGCTCCACACTCACATGGCGTTCATGATAATCTTTTATAGAGCTTTTCAATCAGGATTAAAAAATGTTGAAATGTGATGGCAACTGGTATGAAATACAGACCGCAGGCTTGGGGCAAAAAGGAGAACAGTATATGGCACATGTGAACGAAAATCCTGCGGGTGTGGGCAGTTGCTCTGTGAAAATTGGCAGTGGTGCATGTTTGACATGATTCCTTCAGTTCCCGGTCCTTTGATACCGCAGCTTCTGCCAGGCTGTATAGATATTTAAGATGAGATGACAAACATGCTGGGATAATCCACATAAGCAAACAAGTGTAAATAATGGGTTAGACAATAACACTGTAACTGATACAGTAGTGTGCTGTAATAATTCCTTATTAGATATGTGTGAACACCATGTTTAGAGACATCAAAGAAAGACCCATTATGGTCAATTCTGCACGACTTCAAAGGCATCTGATCTACTAAACTTTGTTGAACCATATACCAAACATAAACAAATCCATTATATAAATGACAGACACAAAACAAGTCTGAAAACTCTAGTGTAATCATTGACAACCTCTAATAACAACATGTTCTCTAATCAGCAGTTGTCTTTTCCTCACCCAGCTCTGGTTTTCAGGCTGCAAAAAAACTATAGAACTCATAGCATATCCAATATTCTCCCTCCCTGCCCTGTGTCGCTTTGTAACTAAATATCCGCAATGGGCAACTCAAAATTAGGACTTAATACACCAATAAAAGATTTGTACTGCAATTGGTAATTTTTTCCAGGTGTGTAAAAACCCCACACAAGCTGTCAACACACACAAATTTTACAGGTTGAGGTACATTACAACTAGGTTACAGTTTATAATAAATATAATGCAAACTAGACAAAAGGGTTTATGTAAAAATGCAAAAACAGCCAAAATTGTTGTTGAAATGTATATGAAAGTAGATGAATGAAAAAGTCACTGACAACACTTACGTAAAATGCTATGAAATAATAAAAACAGGAAAATAATGAGCTGTTTTTTGGCCACGACCTGCATTGACTCAACAACTTACCACAAAGCTATCTGGACCCAGAACAAGCCATGTGTGTGATGAATCAGACATGTTGAGCTACAAAACACACAAGTGTCTATTACAAATCCATTCAGGGTTTCCTCGATAAAACTGCAACCAAATCTTTCACACTGAGAGTTCACCCAGTGCTTTGACTTTCCCTGTCTAAGGTCATCTGTGATTCATGCAGTTCCTGTAGCAAAAACATTATGGCTAGGGCTGTACGATATTAAAAAAACAAAAAACTGACACCGCAAAAAAAATTTTTAATCCTGTGATAGGAAAAAATACTCAGGAGGATAAAATAGCTGTGTGGTGGCAAAGTAAATGGTCAAACAAATTAGTTGTGCTAATTTTCGCTGTGGCAACAGGTGCAAGACACTGTCGACAAAGAACACACATTTCAATATCATCCTTCTTAAAGCCAAAATAATTCCAGGTAACTGATACTGCTTTTCTTTTTGGCGCCAAGTCTTTATTTTTGGTGATTTTCCCTTGTTCCTTGCTCGTTTTTCAATGTTGTTACCAGCAACTCACTCCATGTACAGTGGTCTACAAACTGATTAAGAACTATTGTGGTTGGTGGATTGCTGCGTGCAGTGTGTGTCAGGCACCCTTGAAATTACATGAAAACATGTTGAGTTCATTTGCTTTCTGCATTGCAGGACCTGTGATGTGACTATTGCGTACACATACAATGACGATGTTCAAACAATATATTGTGCAGCTCTACTTATGGCACAATCTGAATTCCTCCTGTATCATGACTTCATACGAGTAGCAAAACCCATTACTCAGAAAAAGAATAAAGTTGATAAGGTGAACACTTTTCATGTTGAAAAACTTTATGGAACACACTAGCACCGCAACATTAATGCTACATCCCAATACTCTGTTAAATACTCATGTATGTCTATGAGATGGAGAGTGCCACCTGAGAGTGTGAGAAAGTAGATAGTTTGTATTTAGTATTGGTTTTTGTGTCAATGGGTCAATGTGCTCAACTAATATATCACACATTCAGGACAAAACACAATACACTGAATATATCTGAGACTCTGCTCGGCCCTGGGTTTCACAAAAGTATGACGAGCACAAGTAAAAGGTGAAAACTATTTTAAACACGTCTCCCATATTTTTTGAAACAACCAGAAAACTGATGGCATCAAAGGTATCACAAACTTTGCAGCAGGGTATTGATTTATCAAATATAACTGATGTTTCTTAGTTTGTTCTATGTGGAAAGTAGTACAAGACTCTTAGGCAGGAGGTAAAGCACGTTGTCCACAAACCAGAAGGCTGGTGGTTCACTCACTGGCTCGTCTATATGACAAGGTGTCCTTGGGCAAGACATTGAACCCCATGTTGCTGCCATTTGAGCAGGCATTACAAGTGCATGAATGAGAATACTATATTACCGCAGTCCATTTGCTATATTGTAAATATCATGTACCAAATGTCACGCTAATTGTTTAAGATGCTGGCTTAAACAATGGCTCTCTTCCTTTTAAAGACATATATTTATTTTAAATGGGCTGACTACCAGTGTAGCTTACAGAGAGCATTGCATTATGGGTCAGTGTTTCCCATTAATGATACAGACTGTGGCGCCCCACAATAGCTTTGCCCTGCCACAGTTTTATAATGAACTGAAAATACTGTGTCTTACTATGATGTTAGCTAAGGAAATACATTTTCTTATGAATTTGAAGAGTTCATGTTCCAAATGTTTATCACGCAAAAATCAATGACAATAAAACTAATCACACAAGCAACTTTTTCCATTAGTACAAACAAGGGAGGGGAAGATTATCCAATGTGCATTGATACGCCAACACACGCCTGCACAATCTGAGTGCACCAGTAGAAAGCCTACGAGTGAATGAAAAGTTTGGAATGATATCGCAATGCAGTGGTTATTGAATGTTTGTATCAATAACATTTGATCCATTCAACATAATATATTTTTTACTTACATTTAAAAGTGTTACTATTTATTTAGATAAAGGTTTTTTTCTTTCTGTAGACCCACATTAATGTGTGCTGCAGACTCCGGATGTGCACTGCATTCAACAGTACGCACACTGTGGATGCACTGGGGCAGGAACACCACCTATGAATACTGTAATGTCTGTATCTGAATCTTAAACTGCTTTTACACAGCACTTTGTCACGGGAATATTTCGCCTTTTTTCCTGCACCGACGTCTGTGTAAACTAGGGGTGTAAGAAAAAATCGATTCGGTCAAATATCGCGATATTTCATGAGACGATACTGGTATCGATTCAAA
>JAPTGZ010000014.1:27798163-27809479 GCA_029814645.1 Fowleria isostigma | reverse complement strand
CATTTTAATGATAGATTTTACTAAAAAAAAAAAAAAAAAAGACAGTTTTTCTTCAGTTTTCTCTGTTGTCAAATTTATATGCAGCTTTTATGGACATCAATCATGATTATTAAATGAAATGGAGGAAAATACCTGATATTTACTTAAAAATGCAAAATACTGAGCATAATATTAGAATAAATGGTGGTAAATCACACAAAAAAAAAAAGTTATGGCACAAAAGTAGCAGTGAGTGTTTACGGTTAATATCTGACCTGAGAACAGTGTTAGTGAACCCAGAGGTCTCCGGTGTGGTGGTGGTGGTGGTGGGTTTTGGTGTCCGGAGAGGGTCTGGATGGGGGAGGACGGGGAAAAGCAGCACCAGAGGGCTTCTGCTCAGTCATGGAGCTCAACTCCATTTGTAAAGGCTTTTCTGCAGACAGGAGACAGCCAGATGTAGCCCAGTGTTGAATGGAGCATGGAGGCTGCATAACTCATACGATTCAACCACTTATCAGCACCAGCTACCAGTTCAATAAGGAGAACAGTCGGAGCGATTAGAGTGATTAGATCCAACACTGATCACAGTCTCAGGGTAAACCACACACTGGCTCCTGACAATCAATAATTTAGCCTCTTTAAATACTGAAACCTAAAAGAATATTTTTTCTTTGGCCTTTGCTGGCTTTATTGTGTTTGTATAGCCCAAGGCTCCAATTAAAGCTTTATTTAGTCTTATGAATTATTCATCAGGCTGATAATTTTAAACCATTTGTTACAAAAACCAGATTAAACTGTTTATGCAATTCTTATATAAATGTATGCTTTATAGACTTTTTGGTTTGTAAAATAGGTAGTATTAATATTATTGTAATTATTCTTATTATTTATGATTGAATTTAGTGAACTTTCAGATCATATACGGCCTGGAGACGTTTCCTTGTGACCCACATTCTAGACACTAAACACATGAAGGTTGAAATTCCTGTTGTTCATCTTGAAAACTGCCTAATCCTATTATGTGGTTGAACATATTTGAGTCTGTCAGTCATCCTGAATAATAATAATAATAATATTAATAATAATAATAGGTTGATTGGTTTATTTTGAGCTTGTGCACTCCATGATTATATATATTTTCATTATGTGTACACAGATATACATAGAGAATTTGCTGCAAACACAACATACATAGAGAAATTTACATAAACAAATATACATAGAGAAATACACAGAAAATTTGGTTGTAAACACTAATTCGTACACCAAGCTAAGTTTAACACAACATACAGAACACAAATGTAAATGTTAAAAGAGGAAAAATACCAATGAAACACAACAGGTTATAGTCACCAAGATGAAATAATATACATATCATTATGTGAACGCAATATACATACACAATAATTCTACTAATAATGTGGGCTTTAAAAAAAATCAGTGAAAATGACAAATTGTACTACAACTACACACTTTTGCTATATGTTCTTGAAATATTCCATTACATTTTTTTTTATTAATCATGCAAAAAAAATAACATGATTTCTTGCAGTTATATATAATATGATTTATTTAATTGGATTTAAAGGAGAAACAAGATGGTCTTTTGTGTAATTATACCGCATATATTGCATATCTATTTATTTGCTCCTTAATGTGTTTTTTAATATAACAGTCTACCTTCCATTTTACCTGCTCTTTTACTGTGTTTTAATCATGACGGTGCTTATGCTTCATATTTGTCCTTAAGTTTGTGTATTTTGTGTCTATTTAAATGCTGATTACGCACTTTCAGCTACTGCACCTTTTTTTTCCTATGTAGTTTTATAATGCAAATGGAAATAAACTGAACTGAGTTGTATTTCAGTTTAGGGAAACCTATTTTACTGTTTGTGTTTATACAGACTTGAAACTATAATCAGAATTTGACTCTTACTGACTAAATATGGAGTGAATATTTCCATAACACATGCATGTCTGTCTGTGTCCATCACATGAACATTACTGACAATTTACGGCTGTTTTCTTTCATGCCGACTGATTAAAATGTTCCAAGGATCGAAGACACACATCCAGACAAGTTCCCTTTTTTAAAATGACAGGTCAGTTGAGAACATTACACACTATAGGGGGATTTGAACACAGCCACAAGCAGCTGTGACCTTTGACCCCTTCATACCAGGGAGTTAGGACAAGCAACCAAGGCTGAAGTGGGGATAAAAGCCACCACCAACACAACAACAGAGAGGATCTTCTGATGTAGAAACGCTGACGCAGTGTATTTATCATTTATCATGAATCTAAAATGAGAATGGCATGCGTTGGAAGTGACGCAGCCTTTGTGCGTATTCGGGAACATTCTGCACAAAAGGAGCGAAAACACTGACGCGTAATTGGCTGGATGTGTTTTTCAGGCCACAGCTTGTTGATTATTGATTAGTGTGTCAGTGTAAGCCGACAGATTCTTTACCTTACAGCCTCCTTTTTTTCCCTTCAGTCGGTGCCATACGTCAAAGTCAGACTAATGAAAAAACGCAGCCTATTGCCTTGCTGCAGGGCACACGGGCAGGAGATACGATGTGTCAAAAGCACATTTAAGTGGATGAGCGCCCTTTCTTCTCCTCTTCAAGTGAAGTTTCTTAAATTGGGTGGGTGAGAAATATAATAGGGCACTTTTTTGGGGGGCTTTCTGGGCCTTTGCCAGATAAGGTTACAACGCGCTTTGGATTTTTTTTTTTTTTTTTTTTTCCACTCGCGTCTTTATATCGAGTATTCAGGATGTGGGACAAAGGGGAAAGCTGAAGACTCAAGCCTCATTGTAACCAGCTCATTTAAGCCTAATTTCTTTTTTGGGGGCAGCCAGATTTTGTATTTTAGGGTTAAAAAAATAAACACACCTTCCATCGTTTCGTTCCTTATTGCAAATTTGTGCGTAAAATCCTCAGTAAGCTTCATTATTTTGTTCTTAATGGCAGCTACATTGCATTAAAAAAAGAATAACTCTCTATAAAGTCTGTATAAATATCACAAATATGAATGTATGAATGCGTTTTACTCCATAAGAACCCAGTGTGACATTTGTGGCACTTCCCAAATATTTTTTCCTCTACTTTTAACAGTCCTCAAGTGGTTTATCACTAATTATTGTAATATTATCCTCTGTATTTTTGTTTTTTTTTCACTATAATCAGATATTTTTAAATATTTAATTTACTAATCATGTACATGTGCATAAAAGTTTAGAGTAAAACTGAGGATTATTATATCAGAAAACAGAGAAAACTGAAGAAAAAAGTGAGTTTTTTTCCAGCAACATCCAACATTAACTGAACATAAACCCAGTGTGTTCATCCACTGTCGTTAATCCAACTCCATGGGTTTTACTGGTGAATCAGTGTTGTAGAAGATGACGGTGTTTCCATAGTAACCACGGAGCTCCTGAATGTTCAAATGGGTCATATCTGATGACCATGAAAAGACGAATAACTGAATTTCACACCTATTATTTACATATATTAATAGATCAACAGGGATTAAACAGTTTGTATCAGTGGGTTATTTTAGTAGATTGTGGATGTCTGGATGTTTATGGTTTAAAAAAGTTTAAATATAAGTAAAATTTGGGAACTGACACAAAAGTAGTGCTGGGTCTTTATGGGTTAACCTTCCTTTTTTTTCATGCCCAATGCTGATTCTTTCCAAACACATTTTCCTTCTATGTGTTTTTTCTCGTTCCAGACTCATGCCTGCTGACAGTGATCCAGCCCTGATAAGATCATTTTGTTCCAGTGGATCCTCGTTATTAATTTGGCCTGATTGAGGCTTGTTTGGAGAGTAACCGGAGCCGGAGCAGCCTCCACTCCCCCGGGGAGAAACAGCGACTGAACGAGCTTTAAATGATGTTTAACTTAAAAGATGAGCCACAGTTATCACTTCAATAAAACAGAAAGGCCCTGATGCCTCTATTTAAGCACACAGATACTCAACAATAGCCCCATAAATGAAAGATAAACCTGTTTATCCAAAATGGTGCGTTTATCAAACCATCAGTGAACTGTTTTTTGAGCTTTGTCTGGACTATTTAACTGATTATTTCAAATTTAATCTCAGCTATTCTTTGTAGTTCTTATGTTTCTGTCCTTGTCTTTCAGCTTCAGTAACAACAAACTTACTTAATTAAATGAGTATCTGTTCAAACGACTGGACATTTTATATTTCATCGGTGCTTTGGGTGAAATTGGGTCACGTTTATGCATCATTTAGAGTCAGAAAATATATATTTTAGAAGTACAGTAGTTAGAACATCAAGAGAAAAATTTGTATCCTGCACTGTATTACTAAAATATGAACACAACAGTGAGAAAGAAAGAAAGAAAGAAAGAAAGAAAGAAAGAAAGAAAGAAAGAAAGAAAGAAAGTTATACACGGGGTGAGTATATTTATATTAAAATATTACCTGAAAGTAGCTGAAAATTCCCGGCAATTAAATCATGATTTAGTGAAACCAGTGACTAAAAGACAACAAAACTGTATCATATCTATATTCTTTCATTGAAGAAATCAGAAACGTTTGATTTTTCCTTTCCTTTTCTTTTCTTTTTTCTTTTCTTTATTCACTGGTAAATTTTTTGCTACATGATCCACCTTGATCCTCTCTCTCTCTCTCTCTCTCTCTTTGACTTCTGCCTCTATTTTCTGAGTATCATTAATATAACCTACTATAAATATTATTTAGAGAGTTTTACATCGTCTAAAAACTTGTAAAATAATCTTGAGATTCCATGTGAAACATTTGACTCTTCTTCAGTGACATTCCATCACTTACAGATTAATTATTACAACAGGATTGTTTCCATTTCTCCACCAGAGAAAGTTTGGTTTGGGATTTACTTGGTTTTATTCATATCATAAATTGTTATTATATTAAAAAAAACCAAAAAAACCCAAAACAGAACACAGAAACATCTTCAGGAAAAGACATAATGTTTGACAAACCACTGTCCTGAAAACTGGAAAATAAATCCAATGATTCAAAACACACAGAGTTGGTTTGTTCTTGTTTGTCAGTGTCGAGGTTTGATGAGATTAAGTCAAATTATCAAGAAGATGAATGTGTTTTAATGTGTTATTTAATTGAATCAAATCTGCCTTATTTTAGACAACACAAATACAGGAGTATGGGGAGTAAATATTCCTCTCGAAAAGAAAAAAAAAACACATTTCTTTAGAAGTGGAGGTGTGACAGTTGTCATGATCACAACCACCGTGTTTTAGGGTATTTTTTGGAGAGGTTTTTTTTTTTTTTAATTAAAATGTTTCAGCAGTATTTTATACAGATCCACAGATGGGAGCTCTGCTTGGTAGGTGGTAGCCAATAAAAAGATTAGTTATTTTCTGGGCGATTATCATCTAATATATATATATAAAATTTACCTCCTCCAAAGAAATAACAGAATAATATTAATACTACACTCCATTACTAAGGTTTAATTCCAGTTAAAGTTGCCACACTTAACCAGGTTTACTAACTGGTTTATCCCCAGACTCTGACATTATCCCTTTACACAATATCTATTTTCAGTTTTGCTCCACCTCAGCTACCGGAGTGTTTTCTGTGGCGGACTCTGGATCCTCGGTAGGGGCGCAGACTGCAGCCGCTTACATAACGCTTCTCCTGTTCATTACGACTCTCCGTTACGCAGCGCCGGAACGCTGATCCAGCAACTTCTTTTTTAGGATTTCGTTGACTTGATCATTTGTTTATCGTGTCTCCGAGTGGGATAATTCAAAAACAAAGCCGGCGCTTATCGAATTTAAACAGGTTATTGGAGCTCATAATAGGCCTGCGATGGCTTTTTACGCACCGCCACGACTCCACTGGTAAATATTAATGTTTGGGGTTTTGGTCAGAGAAATGCTTTATCAAGTGTGATTCCGAAAATCTCCAGGGGTCCCTTAAGTGGCTCCGGGGGGTCCCGCAGCAAAATAATTGAATTTAATGTGGTTTGAGGGTAAATAAATTCGTTTGGGCTGATCCATTTATTACATGTCGTCTCTGTAGGTCTGCGTCTGACAGCCGATTTGATGACACATGTGCATCTTATTTAACCTGAAATAAACATTCTATCTAACTTTTCAGATGTTTTAGAAAATAAAGAGGATTTGTTTGAGTGTTTGTGAGTACATAGGTGTTTATTTTGTATTTTTTCCTCATCTGGAAGGATCTAGACGCACCTGAGGAGACACACGAAACGAAATCGCCCAAAATATGAGGGTATTCGCATAAAAATGGACAGAGAAAATGTGTTTGATTCCCCCCGCTGTGCCTCTCTCTCTGGTACAGTCAGTCTAAAGGGGATAGTGCGGTCTGGCAGCGCCCCCTGCCGGCGCACGGCAGCAGCGGGGAGTCTTCTTAAAGGGGATGTCTACAAAACCGGAAGAGGTTTTTAAGGTGGACCGGGAGAGTTAGCTGCATAACGAAGGAGCTTTTTCCAACCAAAAGAGCTCACAGGGCAAGTTGGATTCACACGATTAACGCACCTTTTCCGATGCGTTTTTCTCCACTTTCAGTCCATCAGCGCGTCAATGATGTGCAAAAATACGCGTTTTTTTAGGACGGGTAGTCATGTGTCTGGGCTGATTTGGGTGTCTGGGGATGTACACAACACACGGATGCTTCTGGAGAGATTATTCCTGGCATTTTTAGGATTTTCTATCCAAGTTTTTTGTGTGAATTCAGCAAATACGCACCGAACCCTGCGCAAAAAGCTGTTGTTACGCACGCTGTAAGTTCACTGAAGAGCGTTTCACCCCCGGTTGTATTTAATGTTTGAAAAAAATATATATATAAATAGTAAAAAACAGAAAAATCTTAACATATTAATTCCATATATGCAGATGAACCGTTATCTTAGCCCCAGGTTTGCAGATCATGTCACATCCGCATCCTTTGTTATATTTTTGTTTGTAATAAGGCTTCTCCTCACGTCAGGGCGCATGATCCAGGACTGGTGACGTTTTAATATGAAGACATTCTTCTCAAATGCAGCAAAATGTATTTGTAAATACCATTACAGCCTTGAAGACACACCAACTCTTGTTTAATACAAGAAAAAAAAATGAAGGTCTCATTCTGGCCCTTAATAACTCCAACAGGCTTACGTACTTTTTCAAATTTTTGGGGGGTAAAATACAGGCATTAAATCTATATTTTAAAATTGGTATTTCTTACGGTATTGTAGCAAAGCAAATAAATAATAATTAATCGACTGCTTGTGAAATCGACGCACGGACACACAGAGGGCAGGACGCCAGGTCACTTCAGTTCACCTGAATGAAAAGGGTTAACAACACATGAAGGGATAATTATGGAAATATTTAATTACAAGAATAGAAGGGGTGGAAAATTACATTAGCACGTGCTTTGTTGAATTTGATCGTTTTTGTTTTTTTTATTCTGCCTCATGTCCTAATGCTGTTTTTTTTTTTTTTTTTGGTGTTTTTTGTTTTTTTTGTTTTTTGCTTTTTGTTTTTAAGGATAATACCTGAATTCCCAGGAGTTTTGAGACAAGACACAACCAAAAAAAAAAATCCTCCTGGTGATAGTGTTAAAATATTACTGTGTGTCTTCTATGAAATCTCACACCCTGGTGACCTTTGCGAAAAATAACAGAAGCGCTTTAATTTAAAATACATGGTCAAGGGTTAAAAAATAGGAGAGATGAGTGAGCAGGTTTAGGTTCTAAAAGCCTATATATTTATGTATATTTCTATTTCCACTCCTCACACTGGAGGAAAAAAAAACAGCATCAAAGGTGAACTTCTGAAAACCACGGCCTCCAATTGAACGCATATTCGCCCCCGGTTTTCCATCAAAGCAGTCCTTTATATGGAACGCTTTACTTGTGTTTAGTGTTTTATTACTCAGCATCCTGTCAGTATATTTTTAGGTCCTAGTTGTCGTTTGATCCCCGTCCCTTCCTCTTTCACACCCCTCATCTGCATACAATCCCCTCTGTGCGTCAACGCTGCACACCTCCTCTTTTACGCAGCCACCATCCTCCTGTCATCTCCTTTCACTCTTTTTCACTCGGAGGTTCAAACATCCACACGTCTGTCTGCTCTTGTTTTCCAGCGGATTCCTGGATCTTCGCCACCGTTGCGGCCTTTGCCCTTACCCAAAAAAAAAAAAAAAAAACCTTCAAGGATCAGCCATGTCCTGTGCTTTGGTGTGGAGCTTTATGTTCGTGTGCTTCTTCTTCTTATCCGTGGATGTTTCTGCTCCTCCAGGACGCGTGGATCCGCGGTGGTTCATGGGATGCGTCAACACCAGCTGCGAACTTTACGCACGTAGGGGTTCCGGTGACCTTGACCCGGTAACCTGCTCCGTCAGCTGTCTGGACGCAGGGTGAGCTCCACCAGCAGCACACACAACCAGCACAAATACACACAATTCTATTTTTAATACTTACACTGAGAAACATACTTAACCCTTTAACCACCTCACCAAGAAAAACCTTGGATGGGTGATTTCTAGGTTATTTTTTTTAACCATACTTTTTATTTTTTAGTTTATTTTTGCACAGATAAAATAAAACAAGATATAGATATTTAAATAAGCCTATCTAAAGCCTCCACCTCAAAAAGAAAGAAAAAAATGTTTAATACAAATAATATAAAATACATAAACTCAGTGAAAGAATAAATTTATGCATGGTTATACCAACTCAATGTACATACACATACATATGAAAACAATGGTTTAAAATGGGGAGTTTGCAGCAATTAAGTGATTTTTTTTAAACATGATTTAAAACTTTTTATAGTCAAACATCTATTTGTCATATAGGAAAAGTCATTCTATAACTTGACCCTAAATCTGATGGAAAATTGATCTCTAGTCAGAAGTTGTGAAGGATGCAGATCTGTGGACTGCTGAGTTAAATACAAATGAACCTGTGACTTTATCATAAAATAACTCTTGAAGTGTTCAGGAATATTTCCTTTTCTTGATTGTATCTGATAAATAAAACACAGGTTTGAAGAATATTGATGTCATAAATGGTGAGTATCTGCAGCTTTTTAAACAGAGGAGTAGATGGTGAGTGTGATTCTGACCTGGTTGTGAGTCTAACAAAGTATTTCTGTAAAACCAGGATCTTATAAAGAGTATTAAGAAAAGTACTGGCCCAAACTAAGTTATAATATGAAAGATAAGGATATTTTAGACTGTAATAGAGAATAAGGAGGGAGTCTGAGGAGACAACATGACTCACCCTCATTATTAAACCACATGATTTGTATATTTTTTAATCTACTTGATCTCGCCAACTCAAGTTTCCTAAAAATCACCTAAAAATCATACTCACTAATATCAACTCTGAAAGTGTCAAAAATTACTTAATTCTTTCAACATTTTCATGATATTCAGCTGTTAAAAAATGGAATAGACTCCCCACCGATTTGAAAACTTACTCTGTCTTTAAGTGTTTTGATTATGCAAATTTAAAAAAAATGGCTTAAACTGTAATTTATGCAGCCACTTGTAAAAATACTTTTGTCAAACACATACCAGGGATTAAAATAAACAAGAAATTGAAGAAAACATAGGGTGCTCTAATATTTTTTTCTTTCTGTGACTGTATGTGATGTTCCATGTATATCTTATTTTACATACAATTGTAATTTATGCAGCCACCTGACATTTGTCAAACAGATTTTTTTTCTGATTTAATTAACCTAGTAGAGTATTTTCTTGTTTTACAAAAACACCATTGCCTCTTGAATCTTTTTTTATAGCATAAAAAATGTAAGAAACACCCTCACAGTCACTTAGGATTTACATAAATTCTATAATAGCAAATTGCTTCAAAGTAGGAGTTTAAAAATTTTTGCAATAAACATGTAAAAATGTCCTTATGCTGGTAAAGTGCTGTTTAAAAAAAAAGATAAATGTTGCACAATCTGCAGACTGCTATAAAATATTGGTCACAACGGGGGGATTTAATAGATTTTTAACCCTTTAACTACCTCACCAAGAAAAACCATGGATGGGTGATTTCTAGATAATTTTTTTTTACCATACTTCCTAATATCAACTCGGAAAGTGTCAAAAATTTCTTACTAAGTTAATTCTTTCAACATATTCATAATGTTCGGCTGTTAAAGAGTGGAATAGGTTCTCCACCGATTTGAAAACTTGCTCTGTCATTATGTAAATAAAAAAAAAAGGCTTAAACTGTAATTTATGCAGCCACTTGTAAAAAAAGACTTTTGTCAAACACATATTTAAAAATCTGATTTAACTAACCCTAGCAGAGTATTTTCTTGTTTTAAAAAAAGACCATTGTCTCTTGAATCCTTTTTTATAGCATAAAAAAATGTAAGAAACACCCTCACAGTCACTTAGGATTTACATAAATTCTATAATAGCAAATCGCTTCAAAGTAGGAGGTTAAAAATTCTGCAATAAACATGTAAAAACGTCCTTATGCTGGTAAAGTGCTGTTTAAAAGGAAAATAAATGTTACACAGTCTGCAGACTGATATAAAATATTGGTCACAATGTGGGTATTTAATGGATTTTTAACCCTTTAACTGCTTGGTTTATCACATTTTGAGTCACTATATTTCAATAAGTGTGTATCTAACTTATCCAAGACAGATGGAAATCACCATAGATATTTTGACTGTTTTTGGTGAAAATATGAAAGATATGCATATTTTTTTGGGCATATCGTAGTATAAGAGGCCTTCCCGAATATAGCTAGATTATTTGATGCCACAAATAAATTTAAATTATATATGTAATGATTTTTTTTAAAAACATGGTTGATTTGTTGCTTTATGATAAGAGTAGAAAAATGAAGCCAATATGAAATAAAGGATTATTTGGTATAAAATCCAAACCTCTGTTCATCTATTGCTACACATATTAAACATTTAGTGGTAGTACATCATAAATAGGTTGAAATAATTAATTTAGCTCGTCATTTTTAACACTCTCCAGGTTGATATTTGTACTTAAGGTAAAAAAAATAAAAAATAAAAAAAATTTAAAAATCTGGAAATTATTCACCCAAGGGAATAAGAAATGCAAACAAACATTTCCAACAGGTTTTTCTTAAAGGGTTAATTAACTGCCAGCACTAATGTGAATTTGTTGCTTATGGCAAAAATCTCTGTCCAGTAAGACAGAGTATGTATTTATCTCTGTACACATGAATTGTATTTTGTGTTGGTTATTTTTACAGATTTTTTTTAGCTCAATAGTTCTTACTCTTGCACTTCTTTCCATGCCTAATTCACTAATGTATGATTTTTTTTTATTCTTTCTATT
>JAPTGZ010000014.1:27641777-27657973 GCA_029814645.1 Fowleria isostigma | reverse complement strand
ACACACACACACACACACACACACACACACACACACACACACACACACACACACACACACACACACACACAAAAAATACAAAAACAATAGAGTACTGTCAATTTTGTTACTCAGGATATACTGCTACATGATACAACTTTCGTGAGATAAGGCCAAGGCCAGGACCATCAAACATTCCAACATTTACCAGGATACAAATCCCTTAAATTATCTTAAGAACAACCGAGACTGTAGTCAGATCCACTCTGTTCCACTCTGCACTTCATCTTAAAAGGGGCTCCATATGTTTTGTTTGCCGTTGTTAAAGGGTTAAAAGACTTCAACATGTCAACATGTCTTATGTATTCAAGCTGCGAAAATATTGCTCAAAGCACACATACTTCCTTTCATATTTAATCAGATGTTCTGTGAACATGCACATCCATCAAGGTTATAATAGTTGTGGATTTTTCATTATAGTTTAGTTTTATTTAGTTTTGACTTTTTTTCCTCTTATTCAGTTAGTTTAGTTTTTAGAGCAGGTTTGGTAGTTTTTAGTTTTAGTTTTTTTTTTTTTTTAAATGCTTAGTTTTACTTTTTTCATATCTTTATCTTCCTCACCATTGTATTCGTATAAATCCCATACAGGACTCTGCTGCTTTCTCCCAAATTTAGTCTCCAGTGGGGACGAAAAGACGACTCTAAACAAGTGACGGACTGTGAACGTATGGTGCCACTAGCTAAAATTTACTCAAGCGAAATAAATAGATTTCATATTAATCCAACATTAACAAAGATGAAAACAAAGGGAATTTTATCTTTTATTTTTATATACTTTAGTAAACAAACAGTTTCAGTTAGTCATCATTTTTTCCTTTAATAATAGTTTTTTAAAAAATTTATTTATCACCAAACCCTTCCTTCTATTAATATACCTGCGATGCTCATGAAGCGGTGGGAGAAGATGGAGAGCTGCACAGTGTTGAGTTCGGTGCCCAGGGCGCAGTGTGGGTCAGAACCAACACTGACGCACACGTCGCCCCCTTCTGTCAGATGGGCCTCACAGCAAGGCTCCACCAGGATGGTACTGACGGAGGAGAAGGAAAAACTGGATGTTTAGAGTCATGAAGTGGATAAAATGGGACAATATCATACCCTGGGGAGACTTCTAATGCCAAATAATCAAGACAAAATAATCCTTTATTGGTCCCAAAATGGGAAAATTTCAAGTGTCACATCAGCATAATAGTATTAAATGTAAGATTACCACATAAAAACCCAAACAGCCACTGGTGACGAAAACATCTACTGATCTAAAATGTTTAATACCTGTTATAATTGGTATAAAATACAGTTATTCATCTTTTCATGGTCATCAGATATGACCCATTTTGACGTTCAGAGGCTCTGTAGTTACCATGGAAACACCGGCATCTTTTACAACATTGATTCACCAGTAAAACCCATGAAACTGGATCAATGACAGTGGATGGAACTGCTTGGTTTATGTTGAATTAATCACAAATTTTACTGGAAAAAGTAATTTTTTTGATGTTTTTTTTTCCCACAGTATTCACTGTTTCTGACATAATAACCCTAAATATTAATCTCAGTGTTAATGAGCATCTACATGATCGGTGAATTAAATACAGGAAAATACCTGATATACACTCAAAAAATGCAAAATACAGAAGATAATATTATAATAACGGTAATAAATCGCTTAAGAAATGTTAAATAGAGAAGGAAAAATCCATTTGGGGACTGATACGAAAGTAGCATTGGGTCTTTAAGGGTTAAAGTATAAAAGGTCCAAAAAGTATACAAATGTATACAGAAATATTTAAATGTTCAGTAAATGTTTTCATAACTGAGTCCAGAATCAGTTTAGTTATATGTGACAGCTGATGGAAAATGCTCGCCTGTTCTTGTCAATGATAATAGCAGGTCCCGGGATGCTGTGGCCACATGGCAACTCCTCCCATAGATACACACTCGTATCCAGGTAACCATCCTCAAAGTAGCACTTGGTGACCTACACAAAAACAGAAGCAAAAACAGGTGTCAGTGTTTTCTGTAGATTACAGGGGGTATAGGTGTTGTCTGAGTCTGTATAACCTGCTGACCTCTGGTGATTTGGGAATCAAACCTCCCATGTCTGTTTTACATCCACTGCATCACCAGGGATAAGCAAAGTCTGGTTTTTACTCAGATCTGTTGACATTATTCCCCAGTTTTTCAGTCAAAGCACAAAACTTACAGATAACTGTTGAAAAATAGAGAAATGTTCCTTACTATGGCTGTGTAGTGTATAATGCAATAACTGTGCAATTTATAATAATGTAATCACTTTCCACCTCAGTATGTAATCATTTTGTAATAAAACTCTTGAACACATTTTGCAATGAACTTTGCCTCATTTTGTCCGTGATACTTAATTAGTGCAGCTTTTGTGTCTCTCCTGCAAACACATTCTCCATTATGATGAATACAGTTACATTTGATTTAGGTTTTAAATTAATTTTAATTCAGCTGGAATGCTTCATGTTGTTCTGCTGGTATGATGGTTTTTCCAATTAAGGCATCAGTTTCAATGGTTTTTTTGATGGTTTATTAAATAATGCCCCAAATTATTACATTTTCTTAAAAAAAAGTGCTACAACAGCATTTTGAAATAACTGTTGCAATATATAATGAGGTATTACAAAATGCATTCAAGAAAATGAGGTGTTATTACATAATGAGATAAAAAATTATAACTTTTTAAAAAAATTTATTAACTTTATTTCACAAAGTACATTATACAGTCAATGTACACAACAAAGAACATGTCTATACTAAATCATATATGTAATAATAAATTAGCCGGGGGAATGAAAAATTATTACATTATTGCATATTGCACTGTTATTACATAATGGGGTGGAACAGGCTGTTATGTCATCTTATCAATTTTTGAGATTTTGTTCTTCTGACACATTTGCTCTTTCAGTGAATATCCATGTTCATACTGATTTCCACCCCTAAGACTTTCATTAACTATCACAGCAAACCTCTACAGTTTTGAACCAGAGAAGAGGCTGAATAAATGCAAAAAATAAAACAGGAAATGTGGCAAATCACAGAAATGTTGATTCACACTGCCCTTTTGGATATAGGGTAGGTAATTTGCAGTGTAAGTTTTACTTTACAAATTAAAAATGGTAAATAGTCGGTATTTATATAATGCTTTTCCACACTTTTATGGTGCCAGAAGCTTTACATTCACCCATTCATGCACACACTGCTACCCCAGTGGGTGGCTGCTGCCATGCAAGGTGCTGCCAGGTCTTGCCCAAGGACATTTCGACATGTGGACTGTCGGAGGCAGGATTCGAACCGCCGACCCTTTGGTCTTTGGACGACCTGCTCCACCAACTGAACCACAATCGTCCAGCACAGACACAGATTCACTCAAGATTAAGATCACAGACGACTTATTACAAAGTACCAGACAATAGTTATGAGGGAAAACCCTGTCTTATAAATGCCTTCTTTACAATCTGTTAGTTTTAAGAGGCCATTCAAATGTATGTTTGGAATAAAATGAATGACAGGACAAATACAGGAGTGACTGTGTGGAGTATATAAATATACGCACTGTGACAGGTTTGGCTTTTCCGAGTCCTGTTTCTGTTTTATTGAGGGATTTGATACCAGATTTTCCACAACCCCTCACTCTGATGTCATCAACCATGATGGGTCTGTCTGGGATAATGAACCCAAACTCCTTCAAATACCTGCAAGAAATAAAATAAAATAAAACAGAACAGAGGTGTGACTAGAGCGGAGAACACAAATCAGTATGAGGTGTTAAAGAAAATATGAATTTCAAAGTTTACTCAACTTATCTCCAGTGGAAAAAATGACACATTATCTTGACAGTGTGTTTGCTTATACAATGCAAATAAAAAGCAGGTTTTAGAGGGAATGATTTCTTCGATATGATGCATGAGTGGGGCCAGCAGACCATATATATATATGAATAAACTTTAGGAAAAAAAAAAGCAGCAAATGAGTAAAAAACCCTGCACTTAACTCTAGCTTTAGATGCTTAGCCGTATTTTTTAATTTCCGCTGTTGAAAAAAGAAAATAGTACAACTTTGCTCAGAACGGGTGACTGGAGATTCAAGGTCAACTGCTTAGAGAGTGTGTACGGCTAAAAAAGGTTCTGCCTTTTCATTTATGGCCATTAAAGAGTGGAACAAAATCCAATTTAATGTGGACATCTTCATATTTTTTTTCTTGTGATGTTAAAAAATGAGGAAGAAAACAATTTTGTCCACATAAAGAAAGAAAGGCCCATTTTTACCATTATGTTACTGTGTTCTTAATATTATCATGTGCGAGTGTGAGGGAGTCTGGGGATTCAAAAGTGGGAGTATGTGTGGGGTGGGAGTGAGAGCATCAAGGTATGAGATTATAAATGCTCAAAAATTACCACCTTAAATGTAAACCACTGGATATCTATGTTATAGACGCCAAGTGGCCTCTGTGCGCATGTGTAACAACTAATAACTCTTTTTGAGTTATTGTTTTTTCACACAACATGACACACCAAACTCCATACACATTCATGGGAAACAGAATGCTGACAGCTGATTGGGTGAAATCATCCCTACTCTAACTTAGAGTGGGGATAATGAGTTTTATGTTAGAAAATCTACAAACAGCTCTTGATAACTCTCGCATTTCTGCGATTTCAGTAACAATTTATACATCAAAATGTTGGAAAAACTTTTTTCTTTCAAAGACTGTTCACATTTTAATTTTAAAACATTTTGTTTTTGATCTACAGGCCTCTAAGCGCATAGAGTAATAATTTTTTTCTCATTCACTCCAATGTTAAATTTTTCTCACTAACATGTTTGACTAACTCCATGTAGTCAGGGCTTATTCATTTCTGACTTTTTATCCACATTTTTTTTTTACATGAATACATTCAGAAGACTGTCCACAAGCCTCACCTTCAAGAATTTTGGAGAAAGGATGTACAGTTATGGATTGACAGCAGTTTGATTGACATGCGGTTTCTCAATGAATTTAACACAGACACCCACATTTTCTTCATAAGGAGCCATGTTATAAACTCTACAAACAAATCTTTATAACACTCACATTTCTTGGAGTTACGCAACAAATTATATATCAAAATGTTGGAAAGAGTTGTTTCTTTCAAAGATTATTCATATTTTAATCTTCCAACATTTTGTTTTCAATCTACAGTCCACTAAGCACTCACATCAAGTAATGTGAATGTGATGAAGTCAAACAGTCATGATGTACCCTTTAAACAAATATAAAAGGATAAGTATGAATAAACAACTATCATTGCTGTTACCAATAAACTCAGCAATTGAAATTTTACTGAAGTTATGACGACTTCTACAATAGTCAACTCCCCATTTTATCAGCTCTACTGCTTCTAGAACCTGTAGACTCCCACGGGTCAACGCACTAGTGTATTTGTATTTACTGTTGCGACTGCAGATAGAAATTAACTAGTGGGTAAATCTGACACAATACATCTTCCCTCTTCTGAGATCAGCGTTTTTCTGCATGGTTCTAAATGAATAAATGCACGAAGATCTTACCTCTTGGTGAAAGCGCTGCGGAAGTCTCCACCACGACATGACTGGGCGTTGCTGGGGTAACCGGCAGCAGTGACCATCAGAGCACAGTCAGTGCCTTCGTAGCGCATGTGGAGGAACACCTCAGTGGTGATTTGACCACTGAGGAGAAGAAGACAAAAGATGTGTTAATCTGGTGTTTTTGAGCCGAGCAACACTGTACGAACATACATGTATGTCTATGAGAAATTAGGGACGTCAAAGGTGGTTCCCTTGAAAAGGAGAACAACCCACTAGATCAACACATGTGAAACGGTGGTTTGAGATGAACCCCAAACCATAAGGTGTTTATGGCTGCTGACCTGGTGAAGCCACGCCCACACAGCGTATCGTGGCAGCGTTTTGAGAGCAGCTCCACTCTCCGGTCCAACTCATTGAAGGAACGCTGTTCGTACTTCAGCGAACACGGCTCCTGGACCTCCTCCACCACGTCCGCTAGAGCCAGACCATAAGCTGACAGCACGCCACTGTATCTGAAATACACACAAATACACACAATTACTGCTAAGAATATAAGCTGTACTCTTGTAAAAACACAGATTATTCAACGATCAACATTTCAAAATGTCATGACCATGTTTTTTATTGTGTTTTTATTGTTTTCTTTTTTTTTTACTGTGTCTGTTTTTATTTGTTTATCTTTTAGTGTGGACCATGAGTCTGTAATAAAGCTTATCTCTCTTATCATGTTTAACTAATTTGTTCCTGTCTCAACTAAAATTTCAAATGATGGTAAATGATTTTAGAATAGAGGGTATTTGGACACACTTTTTATGTATGGGTTTTTGGGGCTTATACAGTAGTGGAAAAATGTTTTTGGATATCCTTAAAATTGTACACAAGCCCTTTTGGCTTCTATCTCTCCCATGCACATGTTATCATTCACATGTTATTAATCTTTTGTCTTTACATGTATTTTGGTAGTTTTTCTTTTTGTTATGGTTTGTTTTATATTTTAAATCAACATTATATTAACCTGTTATGCGCTAAACAAAAAAGTAAAAAAAAACAAAACAAAAAAAAAAAACCTCAAATATCAGGAAACATTTGCAAAATTTTTGATTATTGTTAAGAAGAAAAAAAATCACAAACCTAAATCCTTGACAGTTTCAACATGTCATGCCCTGGATGTGTTTCATTATTTTGCTGAAAGATACAGTTTTGATCTTGACAGAACAGAACATGTGCAGAAGAAATTACGTGGGTTTGAAGAACGAACAATACTTGACACAGTTCAGTGATTTAAGAGCGATTCTCAATGCAATAAATCATGAATGCATGGGGTGAAAAAAAGTTTTTTCCACCACTATTTGGTGATATAGATGTTTACATAGACGTGCATACAAATACAGTCATGGAAGAAATTATTGGACCATGCTATGTTTTCTTCAATTTATTGTTTATTTTAATGCCTGGTACAACTAAACTATTTGTTTGGACAAATATAATGATCACAGTCAAAATAGCTCATAAGAGTTTAATTTCAGAGCTGATATCTATCCATTTTCCATGGTTTTCTTGACAATGACCAAAATCACATAAGTTCTTACATCTATGACATTGTACTGACAAAAACAGTGCTTTTAGGCATTCCATGCTTTCTTCTCCGTCTGTTTTAGTCACATGATACATACAGGAGTTAGTACTTGATTGCACAATCATTGTTTTTGATGATCTAATAATTTTTTCCGCAACTGTATTTGGGTATTTGTGTACATAGAGAATAAATGAAACTGCAGTAACATAATGCGTCTTTGTAAGTTAACTATTAAATTTGAGAGTTTTGGAGTTTATCTTGCTCATGTGGATACAACACATGTAGAAACTTAAGGCAACTTTGCTTCCATTGTGGGACAATGAAATGAACCTTGAATCTTACTTGTGAATAAATACAGTTTTCATCCCCAAAGCTCGGGCGATAGCACAGGCATGTTGGCCCCCGGCGCCTCCAAAACATGCCAGCACATGTTGAGAAGTATCGTGACCCTTGGCCTACGAGGAAATGGGATATGGGGGAGGGCAACAGAAAGAAAGCAATGCATCACTTTTAAGGTTAGAACATGCTACACAGTACATTAATTACTGGAGATGATACCCTATAATACCTGTGTCAGAGCTCTGATTGGTCGGCACATGGCCTCATTCGCAACACGAATGAATCCCATGGCAACTTCCTCGACGCTCATTTCTGATTGGCTATTTGGGAGTGCGCTGCGGTGTGAGTGGTTGGCCCCATTTGCACTAACCTGAAAATGGACATTAAAAATGACTCTAACTATATCAATAACACCACCTTACAGAATACTAAGAATATCAGACCTCTGGCTTAATATCTCAGAGAATTTGAATGCCTGTGTTTGGTTAGAAGACAGGAAAATGTTGATCTCCTCAGTGAGACGGTGAAAATGGTTCATTGTCTCTTCCAAGGATAGAGGTTCATTCTCTCCGGGCCCGAAGATTTTTGGAAAGAAGGAAGGCAGGAGGCGACCCAGGGCTAAGTTAGCATCTGTCACAGTCAGGGGGCCACCTAAGGAAATTACACCAAGTACACAAGTCTTAAAACTGCACATCACAATGTTCAAGTACCGGAGATAAGAGCCCATTATATAAAAGAGAATAGAAGAGCAAACTGTGGAAAACAACAGGAAACTGTGATATATGTAAGAGGAGCCTAGTACTGCCTTTATCTCCTATTGGAAACATCAATAATGGAGTCAGATTCTGTTATTGTACACACATTATGGATCCAACCGTGAAATATGAGGCAAAGTTGAGTTATACAATGTAAGGCATGGACTGTTAATTTATGCTCTCTGTGGAGCTTAAGCAGAAAGGGTGGGGAACAGAACCTAAGAACACACAAATCCCAGCACGTAATGTGTAGATTTACTCCTGACAGCATGAAGGGTGGATTCATGGGACGCATGAGAAAGATTTAGTAGATGGAACCACTGAGGGTTGAAAGAGCGAGGATACTGACTGAAAACAAGCACAACGGCAATGAGAGATTGACCGAACAGAACTAAGCAGAAACTGAGAGACAGTGAAGAAAACATGTGTTTTCTGTTACCTTTTCTGTAGCAGGCAGGTCCTGGGTGTGCTCCTGCAGACTCTGGGCCAACTACAAACATCCCTGATCTGAAAGAGAAGCAAAGTAGATTTATCTGCTTGTCTATTGGCACAGTAACTGTCCCATTCTTCAGGATGATTTTATTTATTGTTGTCGTGTCTGCATTGTGATGTCTTCTTATCTGTACCTAGATTTTGTACGGCATTTCAGCCCCCTTGCACTACAATGAATGTACCCCTGGAGACAATAAAGTATAGCTTATCTTAAAAGATGGAGGTAACAGGTAACAACTAGTGGCAGTAGAGTTGATAAAATGGGGAACTGACTTTTAGAAGTTAGTCATAATTTGAGTAAAAGTGAACTTGCTGAGTTTGTTGTGGCAGTGATGATAGTTGTTTATCTTATACTTATCTTATATATTTATTTAAAGGGTTTTACATCATTACTGTATGACTTCTTCACATTACTTGATGTGTGCACTTAGATGCCTGTAGATCTAAAAATGAAATGCTGGTATATAATTTGTTGCTAAGAAATGTTGGAGTTATAAGGATTTGTTTGTAGAGTTTGTAACATGGCTCCTGATGGAGGAAACATGGGTGACTGTTAAATTCACTGTCAAACAAACTGATGTCAATCCATAACCTTTCTCAAAAATTCTTGAATGTGAGGCTTTTGGAGAGTCTTCTGAACATATAAATGTAAAAAATGTGGGGAAAAAAGTCAGAAGTGAATAAGCAGTGACTGTGGGAACATGGAGTTAGTCAAATATGTTAGTGACAGAAATTTAACATTGGAGTGAATGATACAAAAATTAATACTCTGTGCACTTAGAGGCCTGTAGATCAAAACCAAAATGTTTTTAAGATTAAAACATGAACAGTCTTTGAAAGAAAAAAGTTTTTCCAACATTTTGATGTATAAATTGTTGCTGAATTCACAGAAATGTGAGTTAGGTGGAGTTGTTTGTAGATTTTCTAACATAAAACCAAAACCTCTCAAAGTTAGAGTGATTTCAGCCAATCAGCTGTCAGCATTCTGTTCACCATGTATGTACATGGGGTTTGATGTATCGTGTTGTTGTGCAAAAAACCAACTAATGACTCAAAAAATATTGGTTGTATCAAAAAGAAGAAGAAGAAGTTTTTGCCGGTCTGATCCTTGACCCAAAATGCATAATGCAAAAGGCAAAGGCTAGCTCTGTCCGGTTTTTCAGTTATAAAGCAGACACACACACATGCACACAGAGGCCACTTGGCTTTCATAACATAGATGAGCTCCAACATAACAATGAAGTCATTCAGTTAATTTACTGTTACATTCATAATTTTCTATTCTAGGACATTTTAACTCAATCCTCAGATGCATCATGTGTTAAAATGACTTAGTTATTCTTTCACAGTCCAAGTTAAAAAAGCATTTCCATGCAGTAAATAATCAACAGGAAGCAAAGTATTTGCATAAATTATAGTCACTGTTCAAGGTATTTGGTTTTTTTAATGACACAATCTATGAATCAGTCAAATGTTCAGCAGAGTTGCAAAAGCAAACACATGTTTAAACCTTTTAGAGATGTCCCATCGCAACTATGTCCATGTTTTGACATTCTCATTTATATTATTGTGTTACCTCTTGCATGCACCACAATCAAGCCTCGTATGATTATATGCAATCAATCAAAAATTTTGGACAGGAAGCAAATAAGATCTCATAATTATCATTATATTCAGAAATTGAATGTTAAGTTTTGAACAGTTGAAATTTAACTAAAACTAATGTATACATGCCTACATAATCGGGTTTCTCAGGCCCTCTGTGACCTTGTGTTTTCTCTCAGAGTCTCAGGTTTAGTAACATGAGGAGGGTCCAGTGGGAACTGTAAGGTACCTTTATGTGAAGCCTCAGGTAGACAAACTCCTTATTCTGTTCGTGGAATCAATATGTGTAGCTCTTTTTGTGTAACTCAATTTGGAAACAAAGGGGAAATACCTGAATTTGACTTAGTTTTAAAAAAGGAACAATCATGTCATAAGGCATGAATAAGTCTTATCTTTCTTGTTCCATTGTGTTTTATCATAAATTAGCTTGTATTGTGTACTGTTGTAATAATACATGTATTTTGTACAGTTTTTATGCAGTGTTTTACATACTTTAAAAGCATAACTTGGGAATGACATTGCCAATTAGCCTATGCTATACATGCTTTGATCTGTGTCAATAATCTATGCCATATACATGACCCAAAATTGATAGCCTGGCCAGCCATCCCATTTCCTCAGTGTATTCAATTTTGAGAAAACAGTCTGGAATTGTTGGGCTTGAATCCAAATACGAAGGCAGAACTAACGGGCGCTGAGTAAATCAATCACAGATAAGATGGACGTGATGCTTTTGTCAGAGAAATTTAAGAATACAGGCTGTAATCTGTAATTCAATGCCTATTTTTGAATCAGACAATCGACAACAGTTGTAAAGAGATTTGAGGGCTTGGAACTGACTTTGACTCACAATAAAAAGAAGTCGGTGCGTTTTACTTATTGTGAAACACCTGCCCCCAAGACTTGTGATTGGCCCGGTACAAAATAGATCAGGCATAATCCACAGTGAATGAAGCAGTTCCAGACCGCTTTCTCAGTATTGGTACACTGAGGAAACAGGATGGTTGACCATGCTACAAAATAAACACTACATAAAAAAATTACTTGATGCATCCTGACTGACCTGAAAAAGAGTCGTGATCCTCCCCCAGCGGCCACAGTGTTGATGTCCAGCTGGGGGGCCTGCAGAGTGACACCAGCTGTGGTAGCCTCAAACACATGCTCATACTGTCCAGCATATCGACTCACATCTGTGGACGTCCCTGAACAGCAATGACAAAGACAGTCTGTATGAAACTCTGAACAATGTAAAAAAAGAGCTTCTTACTGTAAAAGACAATTACTTTACTTTACTGTGCACTTCTTGAACAAAGAATTACAAAACAATACCAGGAAACAGCTGCTCTCTACTCACCGCCCATGTCAAAGCCAATCACAGGTTTCTTCTCCATCTGGTTATATGAGGTGACGGCGTAACCAACCACACCCCCTGCTGGGCCGGACAGAATGGCCCGTGAACCGCAGAACTGCTCCATGGGAGTCAGACCGCCATCAGACTGCATGAACAGGACGTCCACATCCTGAGCACAGAGAGACATGGGGCGTTTGTCAAAGTTAAGGAAGCATCCTTCAAGGACTCCTTTACATGAAGCTATGTCATCTGATGTTGTCTGCTTTCTAGGACTCTTCGATGGATTGAAATCTTAGATTCATGGTTTTCTTTAGATTTTAAAAATATGTACATTGTGCTATAGCTTAAAAAAGTGATATTTTTTAAATGGAATTATGCATTTTAGAACATTTTCCTGTGGTCTACATGAACTGAAAATGCTATGCTTGGGTCTGAATTCTTCATTAATTTAACTCCACAGGTCCATCTTCAACTCTATTTTAGAGTAATGACACCAGGAAGGTCATTTTAAGTGCAAATGAGCCACTTTACACCCGACACCCTCCAGGTTGTTGACTGTGCTGCTCTGTCTCGTTCAGCCACTTGTGTTCATAAATACAACCAACAACTGCACATTTTAGGCAATGGGTTCAAAATTTGGACATATTTTCAGTATGGACTGTAACCGCTGCTGCTGACAAACAATTATGTCATACTCAGAGAAATGTTCATTGGAAGTCTTGACCTTATATGTGCAAATGCCTTGACGTAACTATTTATAGATGTAACAAATTAAGAAGGAATTACAACAGGTTGTAGAAATCCACTCAACTTTTTGTCAAAATAAATATAAAGATAGCTCTGCAGCACCTGGAGGGTTCACATTCAAACTTTATGAACTATTAGGGTCCAAAAATACATAAATAAATAAATGAACCAAAGACAAATGTGGGTTTAGCAAAATATGACCCCTTTAAAAAAGAGCGTTACATTGTCCATCTACAATGAGATACTGACAACAGAACAGGCAAACACACCTTTAGGGAATCCTTGAACCCGGAGGTGAAGCCTTTTAAATACTGATGAATTTTGGGTGTGAGATAAGCGTCAGCGCAGACAGTGTAACCTCGAGGAACCGCCCGCACCATCGGCATGACCTCACTGGACAGGGACACTTGGGTGAAGCCAAGGCGGCGCGCCAGAGAACCCACGGCCTTTTCATGATCAGACCATCTGAAATATGGGGGTGGGGGGGTGACACATGAGGTGGAGGAGGAGGGAAAGGCACATAAAGCTGTTACGCAATTCCACTGCTGGTAGATAGTATGCTATGTAAACTAAACACTTTTATCACTGATGGAGGCATGTTTACACCCACTGGTCAAATGGTCTTACAGAATCTTGCACTGATCACTGTTAAACATGAAACTTTTCTCTAGACTGTTTCTTCTTTTGTACAAGGGGAGAAGAAAACCATGAACTTCCACCCAGTTAAACACATGGGTTACACAGAAACATGCTATTGGACACCAAGCACCGCGGATCTGCAGTGTAGGCATAACACTACTCCCACAGAGACAGCAGGATCTCGTGTCTGATTATACAGTCATTTAAAGAACAACTATGATCCAGAGGAAAAATAGTTCCCGAAGCTGAAAGATTATAGGTAAAAAAAAAGGGAGACAAAAAAAAAAAAGGCAGCGGCTGGAGATCTGATCGGGGGCTTGTGGGAATGCATGTCAGCGATGTAACAGGCTGTACTGACGTGTACGAGTGCAGCAGCAGAACAGCCAGACTGGTAATCCCACGGGACAGAACTGCTCTCAAGTCTTTTTCCACTTGCTCCAGATCCAGCTCCCTCCACACCTCCAAAGAATCGCCAGTACTGCCTGAGGGACAGCAGCACACAAGCAGAGATTATCAGGATTATCTCAAATTATGTAAGGCATTCAGTCAGTGCTCTCATCTGGAGCTGCATACCTTATGAGCCAGTAGCCTGAGGTTAAAAGCGAGCATTACCAACCGCAAAAACAGAACTACGCAGGGTGATAAAACAGGAAGGCAGATTTGTTCCTGGAAGCATTTCCAAAATGTGACAGATGGTGTCTAAGTGTATTTTTTTGCTACCTGTGACAATGCGTTTGGGGTCTTTTCTGGGCAGCTGGCATCCATCTTGCCTGAGAACAACGCGTTCATCAACCTCTATCACCTCCTCATACAGCACTTCAGGCATCGCCACCTCCTGTGTTCACACGTAAAGGAACATAAACACAAACACTAGAGGTTGTCACATGTGAATTAGAGGCAGGTGCACTTTCAAAAGGCAAAACATGGATAGATATGCAGGCCAGTATGGACAGTATACAGATAAGAACCCATGACAACATACTATAACATACAAAGATAAAATGATACCACATTGGTTGTATTTGAGGTTTAGATTTTTATAATTTTCCTAAATACTTAAACTGTTCATTCCAACCTAATTTGTGTTCATTTTCACCTATTTACCATACTAAGTTCCAAGACTTATAACTGAAGAACCACAAACCACAAATTTCAACTCATTTGAAAGGTAATAACTCTTCTTGCACGTCTGACAGATTTGTCAGATTTTATCTGTTGTTTTTATCTGTTGTTTTTTGTTGCTTTGTATTGTGCACTTGAGATTTGGTGTCAAATGTAGAGTACGTTACAAATAAAATGTATAATTATTTTCAGAAAATTGCCTTTTGTGTGGTTGAAATACAACTACATGGACTACATCAGGTCAAATTTAGCTGAAACAGTGTTTTTTCCTTCTTTTTTTTTTTTTTAAAAAAAAAGGAATGGACCACTAACGTGACCTCATGACCACCAAACATGTACGGAAATCTCATTAGCTTCAATCATCATCAGTAATTATGCTTAGGTGTTCAGGAATACTGTAAAACAAACCTACTGACTGAATTGCTGAGAATCTAAGCTTTCTAACCAGGTACAGCATACCTACACTGATAAAGGTTTTATGTATTTGAACTGAACTGAAAAACTGGACAGAGGTAGCCTTTGCCTTCTGGAGTACTTACATATTTTGGGTCAAGGATCAGATGAAAACTGCATATTGATGCAACAAATACATTTTGAGTTGTTAGGTTTTTTTTGCATCACAACACGATACACCAAACCCCATACACATACATGGGAAACAGAATACTGACAGCTGATTGGCTGAAATCATCCCCACTCTAACTTAGAGTCGAGAGGGTTGGGTTTTATGATAGAAAATATACAAACAACTCTTACTAACTCTCACATTTCTGTGATTTGAGCAACAATTTATACATCAAAATAAGTAAGTTTTTATTTACAGAGCACTTTTCACAGACAGGAGTCACAAAGTGTATTTACAGGGCAAATTATAAGCCATTCACACACCCACTCATACACCAGTGGGCGGTTGCTGCCATGCAAGGCCTCACTGGGAGCAATTTAGGGGTCAGTGTCTTGCCCAAAGGACACTCTGACATGTGGACAGTTGGAGGAGGGATTCAAACTGCCGATCCATTGATCATTGGACGACCCACTCTACCAACTGGGTCCATAAAAGGTTGGAAAAACTCTTTTCTGTCAAAGACTATACACACTTAATCTTAAAATGGTTTGTTTTTTATCTACAGGCCTCTAAGCACACAGAGTGACGATTTTTGTCTCATTCCCTCCGATGTTAAATTTCTGTCACTAACATGATTGACTAACTCCATGTTCCCACAGTCACTGCTTATTCAGTTCTGACTTTTTCTCAACATGTTTTTTGCATCAATACATTCAGAAGACTCTCCACAAGCCTCGTCTTCAAGAATTTTGGAGATAGAATGTACTGTTATAGATTAACAGCAGTTTGTCCGACAGGTGGTTTCTCAGTGAATTTAACACAGACATCCAAGTTTCCTCCATAAGGAGCCATGTTACAAACTCAACAAATATTTATAACTCTCACATTTCTTGGATTTAAGCAATGACTTTTTCCAACAATGTGATATATGTTTCTTTCAAAGATTCTTTACATTTTACTCTTTCAACATTTCATTTTCCAAACTACAGGCCTCTAAGCATACACATCAAGTAATACGAATGTAATAAAGTATACAGTAATGACGTAAAGCTCTTTAAACAAATACATAATAACTATGAATAACTAACTATCATCACTGACACCAACAAACTCAGCAAGTTCACTCAGGTTATGACCGACTTCTTAAAAGAAAAAAAAAATAAAATCATCAGCTCCCTGTTTTATCAACTCTGCTGCTTCTACAACCTGTGGATTTCCACAAATCAATGCGCTAAAGTAAAATGACAAATGGATCAGTGAGATCTAGAGCAGTGGTTCTTAACCATAGGGCCGGGGACCATTCTTGGGCCGCGAGGGTCACCTAATGGGCCCCAAAAAATGTTCAGTTTTGTACCTGTGGGCCGCCAGACAGCTTCCCTCAAAAAATGAAGACTG
>JAPTGZ010000014.1:27551127-27567354 GCA_029814645.1 Fowleria isostigma | reverse complement strand
TTATATATTGTATCAATAATAACTCTACAGTTGAAATATAACAGCATAATTATGTAACCCCACTCTAACAGAGTCCCAACCCTGATGCATCTTATACCCCAGCAAAAATATATAAATACAAACATTCAAAATGAATACATAAGATAAAATAAATAAAATAATTAAATAAATTCATAATTACAAAAACATTTAAATAAAATAAAATATACAGGGTATTCCCCCCCACAAAAAAAATGACATCATTTCATCACCTAATAATTTGTTTAAAATTCCTTTGCTCAAAAAAAGTGTAATCATTTAAAAAAATTACCATCCTCTAGAGTTGTTCATTTGAAATTTATAGAATAAAACATTTTCCAAAATAAATTCTATTAAGTATCATTTCTCCTGATCATATAGTCACTCCAATATGGACTTTTTTTTGGGACACCCTACATATCTCCTTAGTTACAGTGAGAAATTGTTTGTGTCCATGTTTTTATTATATGATAAAACAGAATACCACATTGCATAGAATGTAGCTGCATTGCCTCTTGTGGTATATCTTATTTTCTCATCATACCAGATGGTTAATCAGGTCTTTAATCCAGAGGTTGAATGTCAGTGGATTTCTATCTTTCCATTTAAGTAGAATTAGCCAATGACCTGTTAAAGTTGTGAAGGCAATGATGTTCTACTAATTCTTGTTGAGATGTATATTCTGTGAAATCGTATGTGGTATTTTTACTTTAAAATGATAAAAAATAACCTGAAAGCATTATTGAAGTGTTTAGAAGAGCTATGAAGTGATGTCAAAGATGCTAATGCATGTCAGATTGTACAGATATGAAGTAAATATACTGTATTTACACTAATGTGCCAGAGGATTTATGTGACCACTAGAGGGAGTAGTGAATCGCTCTAGCGGTCTCTCATGGTGAGGGAAAAATACACCATGGGGCCTTTGACCAAAGTGTCAGAAAGTGTCCAGATGGGATGTGAACCAGTTAGAAACAACTTAGAGTCAAATAAACTGACAAAGTGACAAAAGCTAGAAGCCCTGTTGTTTCTTCTACATGGGTGAGTTTGATTATGAAGCCTACAGTATGAATGTATGTTCTTATGTGATGTTATTATTTTGTCTAGGTTGTTGCTTGGATGATTCCAAATAGATTTTAAGAATAGCTATTGACAACAAAAACCATACAGAGCATGAAGGTGATTTGTGGTTTTACTGTGGCTGTTTTCTATCTAAAAAGTGATGGACCGATCTATTATTTTGAACGCCGATACTGATCTGATACCAGGACTGCCGATATCTGCCAATACCGAAACTGACTGAGCCAATACTACTGTTGAATTTGCTCATATTACGCACAGTGAGAAAGAAACTGGGGGATAATTAAGGTAATATAAGTCAAATTTCACTCTAAAATCTCAAAAAGGAGAAAAAGAACATTTAGCTGCAATTTCAGCTAATTATTACATAATTAATGCAGCTACAATCTTGATTTGACATATACACCTACATAACATAAAACTTCCACAGGACCATAATGAAAACCCTCTAAAACCAACAAAAACTCAACATTTACTGAATGGCATTTGGTCGGGGGCTGTAGCTAAATCTCTCCACACCCCTTTAGAGTCATGCAATTGCTCTGATTTTGGCAGTTTCAGACCCACTGGGAAACACCCGAAAGGCAACGCACAACTTCAACAGCCCCAATAATTCTGAATACCTGAAGAGCTGGAAGGTTGTTTCAAACATTGAATCAATGTGTTTCCAGTTTAGTTTTATTACTGTAATTTCCGGACGATTGAATGCACCTGACTATAAGACACACCAACTGAATTAAAAAAAAAATAAAAATTGTACATGTATAGGCCACACTTGTCTTTAAGCCACAGGTATTCACACTGTAACATGATATTTACACTTAAAAAAAAAAAAAATCTGTATCATTTATATTTCGATTTCAAAATACAATCAGAAACAAATAATTTTTGGTTAAATTTTTTTTTCCCTTTTCTAAACTTAGGTAGAAAAAAATAATTCTTTAACATACGTATATTTAATTTTGTTTTGATTTTTTCACATTCAAAACAAAAACATAAAGTTACTATTTTGGTTTTATTAATATTGCAACACTGGAAGTTTTGCAATAGAGATAGAAAGAAAGAAAGAAATACCTGTAAAGAATCTAATGTGTCAATCAGTGTTTTAAAAAAAATATGTACCAGACATTCTATCAAAAACAGTCATAACAAAAAAACAAACAAACAAACAAACAAACAAAAAAAAACAGACAATGAAAATGTGTCTTGAATTGAGGCACCCAACTGGTCAGAAATATAATCCCTGTACTCAAGGACATCAAATGAGAAAATGTAAATATATATATATAATAAAATATAAAAATAATGTATGTGTGTGTGTGTGTAGAGTCAGTCACAAAACATACCTTTTCAGTTAACCAGAGCTAAAGCCGGTATTGTGGCTATCACTATTAAGAAACTTTTAGTGCAAAAAAGATCATAAATCCAGTTTAATTTAGCCTTTAAATAACATCGGGGGGTACCACCCCCGTTGAGAAACCCTCTAATTGTCCAACTGCTTCCATTTCAGCATGATAATACTCATGACAAGGTAAGACATCAATATATTGATAATTAGCACGGCTTTAAGGAAGAAGTGCACCACTTTTTTTGGCTGTACTTTTTGAAAATTAACTGTGTAAATCATGTCTACATGGCTTGTGGCCCAATACAGTGTACTCCTTAAAGTTAACTGCTTCGACTTGTTAGCCTTATTTTTGTGATACTCGCTATACTCTTTGATGTGATGTCAAATGCTTAACCCTTAACAAACCAAGCCGTTTGTTGCTATTTTTTGTCCGCCTGGCCTCTCTGTCTATTAATGCATGTATAATCTCCACCTTTTCATGCGCAGTCAAGTAATGAACATGTTTTTTTTTGTTTTTTCAGGACAACCAGGGCAATAATAATATGTATTCTAAAATGATGCCACATGAATGGATCAATAGTTATATGAGTCTAACAACAAAAGAAACAAAATGAAAATTGAATGTCACTGACTTTAATTCAAAAAAGACACAGATCAACAATGTACAAGCTTTTTCATTTTCAAATATGTTTCTCTCAGGCCTTGGCTATCAGGAGAAAAAGATTCCAACATTCTAACACAAACACAACCAAAAATATTTACATTTTTACATTTTTTTCTCCACTAGTTTTTTCCCTCACTTCCTCAGTCACTTGTGTCACTCCTTGAAATAGTTTCTGTCTGGAACAAGACAAACTTATTTACCTTTGTATTAGCCATGGGTGATTATTATCTCTTTGTTTTCAATACTGGAAGATAACTATTTCACTTCACTATTTCATCCTTGGCTGCTTGGATTGGATGTCACGTCATAGAAACAAAAGAAGAAGATATTGGAGCATCTCATTGGTCAAGAGACTGACTGGAAGTTGTCATTGTTTACATCAAGCTTCAATATGAAAGTCTGCTAACATAATTTAGCATGTTTTTATCACAAAATGTAATGAATAATGAACGTATCACGGAGTTATAATGGTGAAATTCATGTGCGAAGTTCCTGGAAAAAACGCCGCACTTAACGGCTGGATTGAAAATCTTCTCGAAAGTCTAGAATTGCCTTGAGCTCACCATAGATTACCCAAAGAGTATACTTGTGATAGCAATTTTCCCCATTAAGTTTCGTTGTGTGGTTCCTGAGATATTCTGCAAAGTACCAATGCTGTTGCATGGAGGCGCCCGCAAACCAGTGGAGTACTAAGAGTTAATAATAGGGGTACGAGGAAATGGTCAACTCATGAAACAATACAAAATACATGGGCTCACGATATGAAATACTCACGATACCAAACAAAGATTAAAGAACATCACCAGATGAAGATACTTTGATGAAAAACAATTTGACTGCAAAAGTTGGATAGTGTGACTGTGTGGATGTGTTTTAGTTTCCATATTAAAAAGAAATAATGACAACACATGCCACGAAATTTTGCTACACCCCTACTTAATGTGTTGTACTTTGGAATGCTGCCCCCCACCTCTTCAAAAAAAAAATGTTTTACAGATACTGCAGTAGCAGTGGAAGCTGTTGGCGTGACAAGTGTCAAATATTGCCACACCCTTTGCTGTTAGTTGCCTTTGTGCTAAATTACATTTCCCACAATCAAAAATCTCTGCCACAATGAATAACAAAGTAATAATGTAAACTATCAGCTGATGCTGTTCATGAAGATTATTATTTTGATGGACTGTCAAAATACTTGCGGTGAGTTTTAGTTTGAAGAAGAAAACTTGACAATAATATAATACAGATGTGTATAAACAATAAGCTTTATGCTTGATTCTGTGACTGATACAGTCTGTGGATATGTGACGTTGATTCATTATTAGCTTTGGTAGCCCTGAGTATATTCAGGGACATGACACCCCCCTGCTATTAAAAGTTTGGAATAACTTTACAAAAAATATTAGACCACCATATATTTTCTTCAATTTCTTGTTCCTTTTAATGGCTGGTACAATTAATGGTACATTTGTTTGGACAAATATAATGATAACAACAAAAATAGCTCATATGAGTTTAATCTAAGAGCTGATATCAATCCATTTTCCATGGTTTTCTTGATAATAACCAAAATCACATAAGTTCTTACATCAATAGCAATGACATTGTACTGACAAAAACAGGGTTGTTTTTTTTTTAGTCATTCCATGTTTTCTTTTCTGTCTGTTTTAGTCATATATACACACACAGGAGTTAGTACTAAGAGAGTGCAGACCTCCACCAAGCATGATAGTTTCCCCCATATTGTAACTCACACCAAAGTAATAATCCCTTAATTTATTTGTTTCAATACCCTGATTGTATACCGTTTTTTTCTAATGACTTGATGGTCTAATATTTTTTTTTTCCGTGACTATATATATCCCCTTTAATGGCATTTTAATTTGTCATTGACTAGAAAATTATTAGAAAAATGATGAGTTATCCTACCCTTGTGGACATATGCTGATTTTGTTGTATAATGAAATGTAAAGACCTGCTAGATCAATACAAGTTCTCTGTGGAGAAACATTATGGGACATTGCTCTACACATGGAGTTGATCAAACAGAGAAGGGAAGACAAGAGACATGTAAGTATACAAAAACAAACAGCATTTCTCTTGCCTTTTGATGGGGACTTTAAAGATTACAAGGTGGAGAGAAAAGGAGTAAACACGGATGCTCACAGACGGGGTAGCGGTTACAAAATCCCCGCCTTCTAAACCACATATTCCCTTAGTGGCCCATTAGCTACCATTACATATCTCGCCTGTCGTTCTCATTTATTGTGGCTTTCTCGTGAGTCCTGCTGTAAAAATGAAACGTACATGTGGACATGCACTTTATTAAGAAGACAAATTGTCAACACAGCGCAAGAGAGCAATTTGACAGACCACCAAGGTGCAATCGAAAGCACAAGGAATATGGAAATCAAGTCATCTTTCCATCTCATTTGCCCACAGGCTGCATCCTGAGCACAGACACATCCTCAAACATAGCTCCAGACAAAACACAAGAGCAGGCTCCAGTTCCACCCCAGGTCCTCACTTCAGCTCATTTCCATCCAGTAACCAGAGCCAAAACACAAACACGTCCAAACCTCTACCACAGACAGCCTCATTCCAAAGCTTCAGTCCCTGCTGCTGAAAAAAAAAACCAAGCATAGCCAAACTCTGTACCTCCCGTCCCCAGCACGTCTCCTCTCCCCTGACATTAATCTACTGAGTGTTGTCCTGTTGTTGCCGCTGTTGGACAGGCGGCAGTTTCTTACTGAATGCACAGAGACAGTCAAACCCTCCTGGTGCTTTTGCTGAGAGTGCCACTTAACTATCTCTGCCATAACTACGACATTGCCAGGAGGACAGGCCACTATTTTCCAACTCCTTTGCACCATAATATCGCAACTGGAAGTCAATTTTGTAAATCCTTTGAGTATAAGACTCATTAAGATATAAATACTTTTTTTTGCAAATAACACCGATACACTTTGGAAAAGGATTTTAACGAGCTTAGGTTAGCCAAAACAGTCAAAGTCAACAAAAACAAATACAAGCTGTCATTTTTTCTTCCCCCGTGATGGCAGCAGTACCACTAGCAGCTGTCAAATATGTTATACTTTTCCGGCTTCACTTCAAGATGAACTGCTGTTTGTCAAAGCACTACGACGTTTTAGTGCAAGCTGTAAGAGTGCAGCCAGCAATCATAAACTCTTACGGTCCTTCACCGTGACATGTGGTGACACGCAGTGGCTCAACAAGAAAAGATTATGTTTGATGTTTTTCACACATCATGCCGATTTTAAGTATTTGTGTTGTGTGTATTCAGTGCTTCAGATGAAGTGGTAACCTGTCCAATCTCAAAAACACACAAACACATTCTTGCCTCATTTTTACAAAGGTTTTTTTTTTTTTTGTGTATCTTGGCTTAAAGGCCCAGTCCTCCCAGTCCAAGCTCAGTGTAACAAACCTCTATTACATGCTCCACCCATCTGTCACTGTCGGCGTTGTCTCACTCTGACTGAAGCAGCGTTCTACAGAGCTGTACTATTCTCGCTTGGTTAGACCTGAATTATCATTTCTGGCAGTGTGGACGGGGACAATAGGTGGGGAAATTACCTGCAGCGCCTCAGGACAATGTAGTCACAAAAGGAGCACTGTCATAGAAAGTGAGCTACCCTGCACCCAACACAGACTGAGCCATGTAGGGCAGCACACATAAAGACTATGGAAGAAACTGATACACAAATACACACACCATTAATTACCAAGATACCCTATCAAGATTAGGATAATAGTCAACCACTTCCAGGGTCAGTTAAGCTGTTTACATATCAGCACAACCTCCCACAATCACTGTGTTTGCAGCCATTCTAATAGTCTGTTATTATTCTAAATATGACAGTAATCACATTTGATACAGATCATGCAAACAGCCCATTCTGTAAAAAGAAATTCTAAATGATGCTATACTATCAATGGAACCTTGTCCATTGAAGATATGTGGGATATACTAATATTGTTCAGGTTTTCTGGAGCATTATTTGGACATGAATACAGTGCATTCAGAGTGCATGGCTCAGTTTGCAACACTGGTCTGGCTGTGGTCAGTTGTAAGCATTGAACACATACACTGTACGTCAGGGGTCTCAAACATGCGGCCCGCGGGCCAAATGCAGCCGGCTCGTGGGATGAATTTAGTATATGGTACTCATATAGCACTTTTCTGCACTTTCATGGTACCCAAAGCACTTTATAATACAAATGGTAAATGGTCTGTACTTATATAGCACTTTTCTACTCATTAATGGTACTCAAAGCGCTTTACAATACTAGTTTCACATTCACCCACTCATACACCAGTGGGCTGACACTACGCTAGGCACCATCAGACCTCACTGGGAGCAATTTAGGGTTCAGTGTCTTGCCCAAGGACACTTTGACATTTGGACAGTTTGAGGCAGGATTCGAACCGCCGACCCTTTGATTGTTGCACGACCAGCTCTACCATCTGCACTACAGCTGCCTCATATGTGATATATTTGTCATGTAAGATATTAACAACCGTTCAGGTTCCACATACAAACCAATTTAATCTCAAGTGTGTCAGTTAGTAAAATACTGTTATTATGACAGTATTTTACTATAGTATTTTTACTAACTGACACACTTGAGATTAAATTGGTTTACACTAAAACAAACCATCATATCACAAAAAATGTGAATAACGTGAAATGTCTTTTAATTTTAATTTTAACAATATTCTGCCTGTTACTAAATGTTTTGTATTTTTGTGGATCCACTGTGATCAGTAAGTTGTAATCTACATGTGTAAATGATAAATTAAGACACAATATTGTCAAGACTGTAGGTGTAAACATTTTCATCATGTAAGGAAAGTTTGGAGTTGACACTATTTATATATTATCATGTTATTATTTTACTGGTCTGTCTCACTTCAGTCCAAATTTGGCTAAATGTGTCCCCTGCACTAAACTGAGTTTAACACCCATGCTGTATACAAATAGTTGACATAGGAATGGTGACATCCCACTGGCTTCTGAATTGCTGTTTTGAAGCTGGTAGTTTGCAGTTTGGTTATTGACATGTTGGGTATTTGGAGCCAGCTGTGACGGTATTTGGACAAAAAGGGTGGAGCTGCAGTCAAAGATGCTAACGTTAAAGTTATCTTACTGACTTCATAAAATGACAACTGCATCAAGCACCACATAACAGTCATTTAATGATGTGGATGTGGACCAATGGTTTTATTAAACAGAAACTCCAAAAGTGTGACTCGGCAGGTGAGTGAGCTGTCACACAGATCTCACAAAAACCGTCATGGCTGATATTACAACAGTCTATTTGGCCTAAGATCTAATTCACACAGGAACATTATAAAGAGGGACCAAATGGACTTATTAGAGAGTCTAAATAAAAAGAATGTGAACAGAATGATGCCTGGGGAAAAAATCTAAACCTTTTTCAAATCAGCCAGGCGTTTTGTGAGCCACCCCCTGGCCATCAGTGGTATTACACCTTTAAGAGTGAATTCCACATTGGCCTCATTTGGATCCTTGGTCCTTGGTTGAACTAGGCTGCAGTTTCCAAGGCTGGGATAAAGATGACAGGATGTCAAAAAAAAAAAAAGCATACATTTCTCACTGAAGTATTCTCTAACTGCTATTACAACCTTGGTTATTGGTCTGCATCCTAGTCAACCCATCTACAATCAATCTAAGCCACACAAAAAACAAAATTCTGCTGGTAGTGCTAACCATTGCCAAGAAAACAATCCTCATGATGTGGAAATCAAAGAACACTATACACATTGCTCACTGGAAAAACTTAGTAAAACATTAATAGACCACATCTACTTCAAAATGACATAACATACATCCTCCTTTTGGTCATCATTCATCAATTTCTAACAATCATGACCTTACAATTCCTCTTTGTCTGACATTTATCTCTAACTACACATAGCACCTCATACTTAACATATCAGTGTCCTTCTTTACCATAAAATTTAGTGGGATCTGAATTTATTTATTTATTTTCCTCTTGAGCCTACTTCCATTTCCACAAACAAAATAAACCACTTGCATACACATGCACACAACCACACACACACACACACACACACACACAAGGACAAACTATGTGCACACACGCATGCAGGTATGCACACACAGACACACTACATACTCATAAAAACACAGTACAGGTACCTTTCTCCCCCTTTACCACCCCCCCTTTGATTTATCAACAAATATCTAAATCTGTTTTTGGTTGCTTGAGTATCTGTTTCGGGTTTTTTTTACGTTGCATCTTGGTTGTGGTCATTTGTTAATTGTCCCTTTTTTGCAAATTAAAAAGTATATTAAAAAGAAAGCGTGAATTCCACATTGACCTCATTTGGATCCTTGGTCCTTGGTTGAACTAGGCTGCAGTTTCCAAGGTTGGGATAGAGATGACAGGATGTCCAAAAGAAAAGCCCACATTTCTCTCTGAAATATACTCTGTTATTACAACCTTGGTTATTACAACCTTTCATGTCAAAATCCTGACCTTTTCAAGAACGTTTTTGAAGGAATGAAAGTGGGAGTCTCTGTTCAGCTGAACAAGTCTGTCACTAGTGGGAACATTTTTTTTTTTAGTATTTTTTAAAACCTGAACAGGCTATTCCTGTAAAAATGAAGTAAAGGGAAATTGTCTGCATTTCTGTCAGTCTGTTTGAACTATTACTGATGCTTTTTTCACCTCCTTATTCCTTATACCTTTAGTTACGTTCCATTTTAATGTACTGATAGTGAGGACATTTTGTGCTTTACTCTGCTACAGTGAGTGGTAAATTCTGCACATTTTGCACTCTAACAATAAGAAACAATATGGCAACATGATGCTCCTTTGTAGATTTTTAAGATATCAGTGTTTACCAAAGGAATCCACACTCTGTTTTGTTTGTCATTGTTTATCAGTCACTGCTGTTAATCACTGAGTCATAAAATATGACAAGACATCTACGATACAACGTCTAGTGTGACAAAAACAATGATGCGTTTGTTATAAATTGGCCCAGAACGCTGCCTTGTCACCACAGAGATGATGGAAATCCTGAGAGTGGTTGTGTGTATTTGTCTGGTACATTCCCCCTCAAGTCCAACTTCATGCGCATGCCACAACCACGGTCGAACCTCTGTTCCTCACCACTTGCTACTCTGTTGCTTGGGGAGTGGTGGAGGGAATCATCCAATATTGCCATGGTAACTGCACAGATGACAGTGGCGGCTTGTATGAGTGTCTGAGTGCCTGCGCATATACTGTGACTTGTATGTGTCAGAGTGTGTGTGTGTGTGTGTGTGGGGGTGTGAAAGAGACTGAGTATGGTACATTACTTTGACAATAAATCTAATTGGACAAGATAAAGAAACGTGAGTGATTTCACCTGTCACTGTTGTTACTCCCAGATGTGGCTATGGTTTATTGCAAAATTAGCAGGGTAATTTGAAATCACTGCCCTCCAGAAATCCACACTTAGTTGATATATTTGACTGCAATGTGTCACATATGCTGCTGTGGACTACCTCTTCTAAATAAATAGCCAATCACTCACTATCTTTCCTGCTCGCCGGTTTATCTGCCATTCACAACATGTGGAAACACACACGGTATTTTACCACTAACACCTTTATTCATTTTGAATTGACCACACTGTCACAATAAATTCTAAAATAGGGGTTTTATGTTGAAATGTCTTCACTGACTCTTCATCAGACTGAACCTTATGGTGCATTTCTATCGCTCGGTAACAACTCAACTTGACTACTTGCTTTGTACGTTATACTTTCATTTTCCACTGGAGGTACCCTGCCAGCTGGTTGTCATACTGACACAGCATGAAACTCCATTTGACCAATCCATGGTTTTGCGGGCTGCTCTGCAATTAGTGGTAATAATACACCCTAAAATATAATAAATCAATGCATTAACTATATGTAATATATACTACTTTGAGTTGAATACAGCACTATAACTTGGCTACAGCAAACAAATGCATCTCTAGTAACTTTTGAGACATTAGTCCTATCAATATATTGAAATAATTAAGGTAAATAGGCAATTTCTGACATTGGCAATTTATGGACATAGAGAAAATGGAAACACCATCATTTTCTACAACATTGATTCACCAGAAAAGACATGTAGTTTGATGAATAGCAGTGGTTGTAGACACTTGTTTTTATATTCAGCTAATCATATATTCTGCTGAAAAGGTCACTTTTGCTTCAGTTTTCTCTGTTTTGATATAATACCCTTGGAATTTTCTCTGACCTTTTATGCATTTATACATAGTCAGTGAAAGGAATATAGTAAAAATACCAGAATTTCACTGAGAAATGCAACATGAAGAGGATAATATTATGATAAATGGTGATAAATTACCATTCATTTCAGATAAAGTGTAGACAAAATGTCATTTGTAATTTGGATTTTGGTGTTTCCACTAGGTGAGAGCAGGGACCCCAGATATTATTTCAATTATCATCTTTGCCAAGGTTCCAAACAACCCAAGGTGATAGTGTCATGATGACGTATAATAAGAATACGGAAAAGAATTGCTACCATGTCAGTCTGTGTGTTATCATGTCACAATGTGGAATACTAAACCAAATTAGAGGGAAAACTTGAAAAATCCTGAAGAATATTAGGAAAAGTGGGCTCTATCTTGATTCGCCGACCCCAGACTTTGTGTCTAAACTATATTCTTGCTTGGAAAAATAGAGAATATTTTATCTCAGAAATTATAGCTTATAGTTTTCAAATTTCATTCTTCTCCCTAAAAACGCAACTGTTACAAAATTTTGCTCATTGGAAAACGAAAAAAAAAGTGAGAATCAGTTAGATTTGACTAATTTGAGTCAGTCACTTTGACGGTCTCCTAAGCACTTTCTTAAGCCTCAGCCACAAAGCTTCTTATGAATGATGGTTTTGTACAAATCTCCCAGCTCCCATGGTATCTGGAGTTCGCAGACATTCATGGAGGGAGCAGTAGTTTCTTATGGCCATATTACAAAGTTGGTATGGCTGCTATTCAATTTGTAAGAGCAATTTGAGGTCTCTATGAGAAAATAGAGTTGTCACGTTCTTCGTAAAGGAGCCTTGGGACCTTCCTACATCCTACTTAAGGTCACTTCACAAATTATTTTTAGTAAGGTGGCCGTACAGTACCCCTATGTGCAACACACGACATTCTCGTCGATTGTAGAAAGATCTCATGCTTTTTCAGAATACATAAATCGGTGTGTCCTGATCATCATTGTGTATATGGGATGCTGTGCTGTCCATGGTGCTGAAATTGTGAAAAAAAAACTGACCTACACTGTTAAACATAATAAAAATTAGGAGTCATAATAAGACATCAGATGAAAAAATTTGAAGTAGATGGTAGAAGAATACAAAAGATTCACAAGGATAGTAAAGGGAAATGAATGTTAAAAACAGTGTCTTTTACTGCATGCCTGATACTCACTGTCCGTCACGCACTCTGTGTTATTTCTTCATGTTTGTTTTTCTGTTAAACTCTTTTCCTTCAGTACTGCACATTTGAGTCCAGTCATTCACTCCGCCTTGACAATTTGTGCCACGTGAATGATGCACTACTGCCAATAGGAACACGTTATGTGCATCTTAGAAACGCCGTGAGAATCTCTGTCTGTACGTCCGTTCATGTGAACCTCATAAGGGGCCGACAATAAAAGCGTGATGTGTCCTTGTGCTCTACTTGTGGCCACTGCAGGAAGTGGAATAACATCCTGATCCACAAACATTGTGCGTTGTTCTTAGGTTATTTGTAAGGCATTCGTATGAGAGGGGGTCTTGTTTGTGCCTAAGTGCTCACCCTTGATGTTTCTTTTTATTACTTTTCTTTCAGTTTCATTGGATTCTACTTTTTTACTCGTATTTACAGTCCAGCTTCGTCCCTCAGATTTCTTTTATTTGATCTTATTGGTCAAATACCCAACCAGCTACCAGACAGACGTCTTCTCTTTCATTTCTGTCTGGAACATGGTGGAGAGCACTTTCATCTTTTGCCTCTGACAGGTAATACACTGCTCTGCATTTCACATCTATCATCTCTGCAGTTGATTTTCCAATACCTCTACCTTGATACTCAGAGCCTTGTTTTCAGTCTTGCATTCTCTTAGCTGCCTGGTCCACTAGTTGAGAGTCAAGGCTGATGTATTCATTCGGAACGCTGTCACTACATATACAGTCTCCATCGCCACTCATTTGATCTACAGTAAATAATGACTGTCCATTGGTACAGTCTGACGGAGCTGCTTGTGTAATTACTGATTCTAGTCTTATTAATAAACCAACAATGTGTCTTTCTGGGCTAATTGTTTTTTTTTAAATGCAAGGTAGAGAGAATCTAAGGCTGGTGAAATAAACAGATGCCAAAAAGATTGAATATGTGAACAAAAAGAACAAAGAGAAGAGAGTGAGTGTATAAATCAGAGAGTCAGTAGAGCTCCACTTAGAGCTAACATTCCTGAACGCCAGCAGCAGCAGCAGGAGGAGGAGGAGGGGGAAGGAGAGTCCAGACGGCTTCCTTTCAATTACAATGCAGCATCTGGCAGAACACACAGCCTCATAATAAAGTCCTCAGAACAATGGCAGAATCGACAGGATGCCTGTTTACATTATGACAGGATGGGAGGTAATGGAAAATAAACAAACCAGCACCCAGTTCATTCATCTCTTTAATTTGGGTGATAAAAATAAGGCTTATTCGCTTTTTCCTGAGACGATGCCACTGTAAATTAAATCTGCCACAAAATGAACTCAAAGTCCAATAAAGTGATAAAACTGCAGTCTTTTTGAAATCAAATGTTTCTATCCACATTGCTGATTATATATTCTCAAACGTCTGGTTGCAGCAGTTAATTGGTCCCAGGGCAAACATGGCCTTTAAAGTTCAAATAATAGAGGTGGAATGCAAAACGAAAGTGCAAAATGTCACCACTATAGCTCCATCTATTAGCATTTCATTTACATTTCACATAATAGAAGTATTTCACCTGCATACTGTAACAGGCTTTGCCTTGACTAATCTTTCTCGTGCAGGAACCTGGGAATGAACAACGCAGCCGTCAGACGACCCTTTATGCATCCCGGAGCAGCTGAAAATGAAAATGTTCGCCATGCAGTCAGCAGCATCTGAAAATGCCAATCCAAACACACACTACTATGTACATACTAAACAAGAAATGAACAAAAAGCTCTGCAGTTGAGGCATAAGTGGAGTAAACCACACCATTCAAATGTGTGATGTTAAACATACCGCAGTAGGATTGTTTAAAATTGAATACTTATTAGATTTAGAGGTGAAGGCAAACCGTACAACATCAGCTACAGTTGTAAAATGTCCAAAAACACTCCATGAACACAGACATGAGTATAAAGTGTGGGTACCTTCTACAGAATCAGTTACATCATAACACCAATGTGACCTGACCCGTGTGAGGGTTTGCTTTTTGGCTACGCGACAGCTCTAGCTGTGGGCTCCTGTTTAACATTCTGCCCTCCAATCCCTACAGATACAACACTGTACTCTGAGTCACCCAGCCTTAAGCTTAACAAACGCAGACAACAGAAATGGCCTGATCTGTCTCAAGTACTTGAGCTGCAGTACAGTAGGTTTATCTATCAAAATACTCTACAGAGGGATTTGTAATAAGTACAAATCCCCTCAAAGAACAGTAGAATTGGGCGATCGTTAGATATTGTTGTGACATGAGGCTTCTGTTTGGGTATTTTTGCAGAGCAGGACGACAGCAGACTCAAGGTCACTGTCTGCACCGTCCTGGCAGTGACTCTGTGGATTAGCCTCATTTAACCTTCCCCACTGTAGTTTACTGTTGAAGGTTGAGACAGTGTTTGGCTGGATGACAACTCATCAAACTATAAAACATGACTTGCTTCACCAGGGTAAATGTCATGTTGAACGAGCTCTGACACATCTATTTGTTGGTTTAGTAACAACGTCTATGCAACAATACTGGTCCTCACTAATGAAAAGCGATATTTCATTTGAATTCATTTAGTTTCGCTGCTCTCGATAGCTGTAAAAATGCCCCCGCAGAAGGAGAAATGCAAATATAAATGAACCATTCATTTTGACCTTGTTTGTAGAGTATTGTACAGCAGGTGCTGATATCTGGTGATATTAGCTGGTTTTATTTTTTCTGTCTAGCACCTATGGAACAACGTATATAAATATGTGAGGTCTACTACAGCTGTCTGTTGTTTTAAATCAAGGCTAAAACATGAGTCGCTCTATTCAATCTGATTTCTGGTGCTTAGAGACTTTTCAGCTTGTGACTGTTTAGTTCAGGGGTCTCAAACATATGGCCCAGGGGATGAATTTGTAAAATGCAAAACGCTAAAGATACCGACAATCAAGGATGTACAGACAATATGATCTACAGTGGGTCAGACCAGTAAAATACTATCATAATTACCTATAAGTAATTATAAACAATTGTTTCTCTTTGTTTTACTGTATAAAAGTAAAATTACATGAAGGTTTTGACATTTATAAACTATACTTTCACAAAAAAATGTAATATCTTAAGGAAAGTAAGTGCATTTTTAACAATATTCCTTCTTATTAAATGTTTTGTGTATTTGTAGATCCATTGTGATCTGTGAGTTGTAATGAACGTGCAAATGATAAACTGAGACATAATACTGTTAAAATTGCACTTATTTTTCTTAAGAGATTTCAGGTAACTCCTGTTGTTCCCATTTTTAAAGCATAGTTTGCAGATCTAATCATTATTATAATGTAATTTTACTTTTTTTTTTTACTGTTATTATTTAACTGGTTCGGCCCACTTTAGGTCATATTGGGCTGAGTGTGGCCCCTGAACTGATATGACTCTGAGGACCCCGGTTTAGTTGTAGCTTTTTTTTTTTATATTTTCTTGGTCAGACACATTTGTTTAGTTTCTTGTGTGGTTGCTCTTAATGCTATTTTTCCATATATTTTTGTGCTTCTGTTAAAGCACCATGAATTGAACAAGCAAATAGGTTTTTGTTTTTTTTTTTCCCCCACAGGTAGTATGTATATTCCAAA
>JAPTGZ010000014.1:27519775-27532397 GCA_029814645.1 Fowleria isostigma | reverse complement strand
ATTCAGTTATACCTAATACATCTATATCATAATACTGGAAGGACTCAGAGCATCTGTGTGCATTGGCACGATTCTGACAAAGAGATGTTTTTATCTGGCCAGTTTGGTAGCTGCAGTTGAGGAATAGTCCTGTCTCCACATTAAATGTCTCAGTAACTTGATAGGACTAATATATTCAGAGTTATTAGTCATTTTGAAACACAATATGAGCAGTACCATGCTGCATGATAGGAAATAAAATGAAAAATACAATTTACTCCTGTGGTTGCGACATACTGGTATTGACATTGGTGCCTGCCATACAACCGGATCAGACAGGCGAAAACAGCTTATTGCTACAACCAGTACTTTTGGAGTTATTAGTTGTTACCCTCAGCCACACTGGCTGTAGGTGTTGTCATCAGTTGGTTGTTCATCCATCTATGCGTTCATCCGTGCGTCTGTCCATCCCGTCTGTCCCCAAACTTTGGCAAGCAGTGTTAAGCCAGGCCACTGGGGTAGGCCCCCCACAGAGTCAGTCATATACACTCACGTTCTCAGGCTGCACTCAAGGCTGAGGGTTTTCAAGGGCACGCATGTTATGTGTTTTTTTTTTAATTACAATGAGTTTGCAAGCAGCCCGCAGAAGAGTCCATTCACAGCCGCACATCAACAGAACCACCAGGACACAACCTGAGAACCGGGTCCGGGTTCACTCCACATTCCCCTCTGGATCCCCCCCCCAACAAAATGAGGGCAATCCTATTTATTCTTATAATACTTAATCTTAACACTCCAGTCAGCTTAGCTCAGCCCATTTTATCAATTCTACTGCTTCTAGAACCTGTAGATCCCCACAGGTCAACACGCTAGTTGGCATATACTACTCTAACAGTCTAATGATAATTTTAGGTCATATTTGAGTATTTTAAAGCAGAAATAAAACAGAAAGGTCCATTAACTTGAGTGCAATCATCTTTTAGGTTCAAGTGTAGTTTAACTTCACAGTGTCCTTACTCCTCAGCCTCCCATTCATCTTTCAGGCTTTTAACAGATGCAAAGTGAAAGCAAACTTTAACTTAAGCATCTGCTTCCTTTCATGTTGGCTACACAAACTTGTTGAAACTAACTAGGCTTCCCTTTACAGACAAAAAAAAAAAAAAGACGAAGGATTTAGGACAGTGGAAGAAGCATCTCAATGAATGAAGCATGACATCGCTTCCCGGGAGGAATGTGATCTAAAAAAGAGAAGAAGGGAGGAGAGTGGAGTGGATAAGCAGAGGCTTTCAAGCAAGAGCTGCAGCGCTGCGTGAGCTTCTACAAATACACATTTCATAATGAGGCTGGGAGATTCCCTGATGCTCGACTGCTGCATGAATAAGTAAAAGGGATTCCTGCAGATGGTCTCCTGATGCTGGGTCTACCCTTTCTCCATCATCCCTTCACTCTTCTTAGCCTTTGCGGCTCTTCACTTGTGCACTTTTGCCATCCCCACTTCAGAAGATCGATTTGCACATCTAAATGAGGACTAAATAAAATATAGAGAAGAATATGAAGAAGTGCAAGGCAAAGTATGTGGCTTTGCTGAGTTTCCACTTCCCCTGGCAAAGGGAACCATTACCATAATTGACTTTCTGAGCCTTCTAATGAATTGGTTCTGCTTCTGTTGAGGCTGCTACGAAGAGGGGGAGAGAGGAGCAAAGGGAGAAAACAGGGTTGGGGTTGCCTCAAACAGAACATCAAATAGAATCTATTCTCTTATGAAAATGTGCAGAGTGACTTGTTGTTAATAGAAAGAAAGCAGGGAGAAATATTAGATTATTCTTGGCTGCGGGGTTAGATCAAAAGACTTGATTTTCGGAAAGATAAAGCTTCGAATTGTGAGGTCTGGATGAGCGACAAGTTAGGCTGAATTCATTGTGACTTTTTTTACATAAACTGTAATATTGTGTATAAGGACAAAGAAGAAGAAAGCTACTATGTGCATAAAATCAATTTTTAGAATACTGGAAGTACAGCTACATATCCATCCATTTCTCACACCGCTGAGTCTTCATGAGGGTTCCTCAGTAATAATAGACAACCACTACCACCACCACCACTACTACTGCTTCTACTACTAATACTACCTCTACTACTACAATTATATACCACTACTACTACTACTACTCCTACTATTACTACTAATACTACTTCCACTACCACCGCCACTACTACCACTATGACTATTACATACCCCTACTACCAGTATTACTATTATTAAGTAAGAACTGGGCGACTGTGGCGCAGTTAGTAGAGTGGGTCGTTCAATGATCAAAGGGTCGGCAGTTTGAATCCCACCTCAAACTGTCTACATGTCAAAGTTTCCTTAATTTAGAGTGTGTATGTGGGTGTGAGTGTGTGTGTGAATGGCTTGTAATTCGTACTATAAAGCACTTTGTGACTCCTGTCTGTGAAAAGTGCTCTATAAATAGAACTTACTTACTTACTATTACTACTTCTACTACTAGTATTACTACCACAACTACTACTACTATTACTATTACTACCACTACTATTAATACTATTACTACCAATACCACTAATTCTACCTCTACTATTACCACTACTACTACTGCTACTATGAATAATCATCACCATCACCATCATACAGGACAGTCTGATCTGGTAATGAGTAAAGCATACTACGCAATACTATGACTACTACTACGAATGATAATCATCATCACTACTGCCACCACCACCACCATCATTATCATCATCATCATCATCATCATTATATAGGACCCTGAACTGATAAACTAAATAACTGAAAAAAACATCAATAACAGATAAATGTAGATTTATAGTACAAATAATTAACTGACACAATTAAAAAAGACAAGAAAACAAAAAAAATCAGTGAAATCAACACTAAATCCTAATATAAGTAGGATAAAAACAAATTTAAGAAACAAAATCATATAAAAATAGTAAAAGCGGTAAGAAAACAATATGTGGATACAACTCTACAGGTAAATACAAACCACCCTGAAGCTAGTGGAAAGCTCAGTTGACATTTAAGCCACTTTGACAGTACACACCATAGTGGAGAATCTAAAGTCTCCTTTAAAGATGCATTTCTTTATCAGTATTCAACCATGTCGTCTCAGAGCCTCTACACAAATATGTAAGCTGCAACCCAAATAATTTCTCAGCTGAATCCAAACCTATTCAAAAACAAACACTGCACACAGCACAGAGAGGATATTAATATTGATTAATCTCTGGTACAATGACTCAGAGTAAATCTAACTCTAAACAAGAATTTATGGCCTATTCACAGTTAATGCATCTGCAGTTGTGTATTTGTACATCTCATACTATGGAAAAGGTGCAAATGGGAAGATTTGTTTTTGTGTACATGCTGTAAAATGCATTTTTATTGAAAGACAAAAAATAAAACAATCTGTATGTTTGAAAGAGGAAACACATGGATTCCACCTCACACTAGGAATTAATTTTCATGTTATAATGGATACCCAGAATTCTCTCCGACCTATACTTTCTGTGCCATTACAGTGTAATATAAAAAGCTTCTGCTACACACTGTTTTGGCAGAACAGGCCGAAGGACATAGGACAAAGTCGTAGGTCAACTGATAAAAAGACATTGAAATTTTCAGCGAACCTGGGCACAACCTCACTAACCTGTCGCTATGATTTAATACAGTGTCTGGTTTGCAGAAAGCAGGAAAACAGCTCTCTCCGAGCAGTGGCCCTGTGCATAACCTTTTCAGAAGCAGCTGGATATATATCGATCAACTGCCTGTGCCTGTGATAGCTGCTAAGATAAGCAGGAATTTCAATATAAAAGGAGCTCATTCTGCATAATCAAGCAATTACAGATGCCCTTGTGTCTTTTTGTTCTGTCAATTCTTTCCTTTTTATTGATGTACACTAACACATGCGACAGAAACACTTTCCTAACCATATATAAGGACATAGCCGGTAAAAAATAACAACCACAAGTAATGCTTTCAACACATTTAGGGCCTGATTTACTAAGATTGCAAATAATGGGTGCAAAATTGCTTGCTCATGCTAAAAATGTATGTGATATGACATCATGAGTGATTTATTAAAATTGCCTGTGCAAAAGACAACAGGTGTAAAGTCGTAGAGACCGCCCTATTTAAATGAGGATTTTGCATTCACTACTGAGTGTTGTCATGGAGACAGGATGCTGTAATGATCCACACGTACGGAAATGTAACACTGGAGGAGTTTTGTTATAGAAGGTAATGCATGTCTCCTCCTTCTGACTGGACCCAAATCATCCCCTAGTTTATCTAGAAGTTCTAAAATAGCATTGCTGGACAGCGGCGCCAGATTAATTTTAGAGGTGGGGGGGCCGTGGGGATTGTTGAATTGAATGCCAGTCAGGTGCACATAATTTTGTCATATGACCTAATATCGGTAAATATTTTTAATCATGTGGAAAAGTAGCCTTTGCTACAAGAGTCCCATAAAGTGGGGGGTCCTTACTTCTCAATTATTTTTTCTTCCATCATTCCATAAATGTGGACATGATCAAAACAGATTGGTTCACTGCGCTGCCTTTGGTTGTGCCTATGCCACCTCCTCGCCACAATAACTGCAGCCAGTTTTACACAGAGCTGTGCCAGTTAAAACCTGCCTTTCAGATGTGTTAAATATAGACGCAAAATCAGCCTCCACAATCAGTTTCAGGTTGGGCAAATCAAATTATGCGCACTAAATAAATATTTGCATTTAGTCCTCCCAGTGATTTTATGTGTTCTGGCAAAAACAACCATCTAAATGGGTTGCATAAGCTATTTTGTCCATTTGAGAGACACAACCCTGTGACTAGAACATCTCCAATGTGGTTTTGCATGAATAGTCAAGTTTGCACACATTTTTACAAGTGCAAAATTAATGCAAGAGACTGCACACTTTTACAGTATGACCACAGGAGAAGGATAAAGCACCTGTTTAGCATTTGGGCTATTGGTCCTGCTGTTATAGTAGACACATTTGCATGCACTGCAACTCAAATTAGTTTTTATTAGCAGTGCATTTACAGTAACCTTCTCCATAGTCACAACAGGACGTTGTGTGTGGCCACTTCACTTACCTGTTCTCTAAGAAGTCTAAATTTAGGAGCAGCTAAGCTCTGGGCTGCGGTCAGGCAATTTAGTCTGGCATCTCCTCCTCCCACTAGTTCTTTCTTTTAAGACCTAGAGCTGTCATCTTTACTCTCTCCCTCGCCCTCCCCTCCTGTCTTTTCCAACTTTCCTCTCCTCCTCTTTATCACCCTGTTCTCTCTCTCTCCAGGCCTTCACCATCCAGGGTGTTACAGATGAACGTGTCAGCAGCCGGTAGAGCCCGTGGCACAGTATGGAAGACTGGAAATGAGTTATATTGGGACAAAATGCTCTCCGACAGAGCATGTATGGAGGGACCAAAGTGAATTACAAAGATCTTCGCACACTATGCACTTTCCTGAGGCAGTAATTTGGATTTTTAAGGTGTTAACCTGGCATACAGTATTTTGTAGTTGACTTTAAATCTGTGGCTCAATAAAAACAGGTCTGCACCTTGATACATTCACAGCTTTCCCAACAAATATAACTACTAAATTCTACACCTATCATTATCTGAAAGGATTCCAACACAGAAGCCTTCCACAAAACTGTTGCTATGAGAATTTCCTCAATAGAATATCTTCTTTTATGTGTTGACACCAGATATACTGGTATCAGTGCATTCTGACACAGCAATAGATTCCACTTTCTCTGCTGTGTGCTTGAAAAATAACAAAATCTTCACAGAGCACACACAGTGTAATACAGTAGTATGTGATTATTTAACCCTGTGAAGCCTAAACCATTAAATAATTGACAGAAAATTCAAATTCTTTGAAACTGGAGCCCTTATTGGTCCTCCTGAACAACCACAGGGTTTTATTTTTAAATATCAATTTCCATGTATGAGTTTCAATTTGTAACATATTTGATACATCGGGTCTCAATGCAAACAAACAAAAATATAACACAAATACATCTAACAAACTGGTAATTCTAAACATACTTAACGTTTTTTAGTGCTACTATTATGCAGCAATGAGAAATCCACCAATGGAAGTCTGGACGACATCTTGTAGTGCCACTGGAAAGGCCTCTGGTGAACTAATTACTGCCCACTGGTGGATTATCCATGTATTGCATGTATCTTATTTTAAACATCAGGTTTTTCAAGAAAAAAAATATCACACTAATCATGTAAGTAGCTTCAAAACTCATGTATCAAATATGATATGTTTGGTATTATAGGGTTAACTTCTAAGAGGCTCCTGTTCACTTTACTGTCAAATAGTTGCCTAAATTTGCTCACAAATCTATGCAAAATGCATTTAAACTAAAGTAGAGCAAATGCATGATGCAGTACTTGAAACAATTAGGTTAGGACAGTAGTTTGGCTCCCATAACAGCTGTCCAGATGTCACATTACTTGTTACTGTTCAGTTATGAATGTGGGCCATTTTAGGAAAAAGGTTTGTTGAAAATGACACCAGATATAGGTCACTTTGACACATGCTTGTGTGTTCATGACATTTTGTTTTACAGCCACAAGCATATATGTTTACAGACCTTTTAGCTTGAATGTATAGCACATATGGGAGGTGAGCTATAGCTATAATCTGTTCTCAGCCTCCTGCTTCTGCACAGCCCTGAGCACCTACAGGGAGCATGCAGAGAGGCTGAGCTCTGCAGCAACCCAGCTATGTGGGAAATTTAGAGACAGAATAGGCTGTGGTTATACTTTCCAGCACTCAAGTTTTTCTCCATCTGGCTACTCTGTGTGGATAATGAAAACTGCTGCTTCCTGCAGCCTTGACCTGGCACTGAGAAATTACACAGATCCAAAATCCAGGAAAAAAACGATATAATTAGAGGTCGTGACAAGCAAAAAGGCCGTAAACAAAATTAATTTGTTAAATGTCTTGTGCTAAAATTACATGGTAATAGTAATTAATACTTAATAAGGTGGCATCACTGGCTTTCTGTGAGAGTTTTTTTTAGGTCACTGTCGAGTGGGAACCCTGGTTTTATCCTCTTACTGTCAACAAACACCTCTGCCAGGAAATGAAAATCCACTGAAATAACAGGATTTTAGAGATTACACAATGATGCACAAGAAAGGGTTTTTTTTTTTTAAGAAAATTTAATATCATTTCAATGGTGCAGAGTACAGGGGATGAGGACACTTTTAAGTGGTCAAGATGTAATTTTTTATAGTAAAAGCAAGTCACACTCCATCCCTTTGATTGATAATGCAGAGCTTTCCTCAGGTTTTTGGAAGCTTAGGTGTGATGGATGCAGTGTTTGCATTGGTGAGATTGTGGATTTGGGGATCCTTCTCTGAAAAAACAACTGTTTTCCACATGTAGTCGATCACTTTGACAAAGTTGATGGAAGACTTATGAATGTGGGTAGACAGCTTAGGGGTCCTCCAACAAAAATGTAATTCACATCATTTGGGCCCCAACACCCAAAAAACTTAAAAACAACATTTCTCCACCCGATTTTACATTAATATGGCTTAACACACGTCAAAATGTCTATGTGATGCACCTAAGCCTAAGTAAATCCTGCATAATTTATTCCTCAAGATCCACTGGTTCTGCAGAGTTTCTCTTTTACAGCATATGACTCATAACTTCAGTTATACAGGTACACGTATGTGCATAAAATATGGAACAGTGAGTGGATGAGAAAATACCAAAAGAGAGAAAAAGAAACGAGGCATTGAGTAAAGGTCATTAACCTGATTCAAACCCAACACATCCCACGCAAGTCACATTGAGAAGAGGACAAACAGACCAACAGGGGACTGGCATGCTGAAGCTGCCAGAGCCCAATGTACTGAGGTGTCAGTCTTAACAGGCTGTTAGGGAGCACTGGGAACCAACCTGACAACACCAGACCCTATATGCTGTCACCTGTTAGACAAGGAGGAGAGGAGCAATGGAGCTGAAACCGAGGGCAAAGAAGGAAAGGGAAAAGGAAATATGGGTAAAACAGGAGAGAAGATGCACGGGGAGCATGTGATATGCGAAGAAAAAGGTCATTGCGTTGATTGGCAACACAGAAGCCAGGCATATGGAACATTCATTCCCTGGAGGCTATTTTTGGTAGCCCTTTTCAAAGCACATCCCCAATGTAATCCATGTGAATCGATCCTCAATGGAGAAATGGGAAAAGCTGGAAGACTTTTTTTGTGACTGCAGTCGCCTTTTAAGTTCTGCATGTGTGTGTGTGTGTGTGTGTCAGCGTCTGCGAATTGGCCTTCTTTTCTGATAAGCTGGGAAGCTGAGGAAAAAGCACTTTTTTATCCTCTGAAGGAGAATATGGTGCAAGGAAACAGTTTCAGAACAGATTATAGAAGAGCCGCAAATATCAAAGTCTGACATTTTTGGCAGCCGCCTGTCTATACAAATGACCTGTGCTGTGACACTAGAAGGCTTTTTGAGAGTCAAAAAGTTTCACTCACTTCCTTTTTGCCTAAAGGTATGAGAGAAACTGTCACAACTTTCCCTGAAAAGTAAAAGAATGTTCTATAGATTAAAAGGTTTTGAGCTTGTCCCGCAGATAAAGCCCAGCTCTCTGGCATTAAAGATTTTCCATCAGTGTATCAGTGTTCTTATCATGAAAAGAACTTTACTCTTCCAGCAATGTGGCGCCCTAGGCTAGATTTTATATGGTGCCCCCCCCCTTCCCAATCAGTGATTTACATACACTTACAAAAGAAACTGAATAGCATTGCTTTTGCCATTGTCTTTAATTTATAAGATAACATGGCGCCCAATTCAAATGCCTAACAAATTACAAATTCCCTGGGCTCCTGTGAGGTGGAGGGGGTAGGAGGAGGGCTTGAAGTTGCTGAAGTTGGGATATCCATGCAACATTTGCAGAGGCTGGGCTTAAAAATCTCCAAACTGAGTCTGAAGAGAGGAGTGTTACAGCTATTACATAAAAAATAATGATTCCTTGAAAAAACTAAAAAAAATAATTAATACATGCTGTATGCTATGCACGTATAATATACATTTTTTCCTGATATGCATATTAGATTAGATACAACTTTATTGTCGTTACAGTGACATGTTGATTAGCAGATGCAAGGAAGCATTAAACTGCAGTTTAATATGGCTTGTGGGAATGCAAAGTTATGGAGTATTAATAATAATAATAGTGATAATAATGATAATGTTGTAATTTAACACTAATTTTAATATAACTATATTGAGGCTAAATTTTTTCCTGATTTTGTGGCGCTCCCTGAAGGCCACGGTACCCTGAGCATTTGTCCATATGGCCTAATGGGCTCTGCTAGAAACACACTACAGACCTCAGATTGGCATTGTGGATCACTGAGAAGCTAACCCCTAAAGATCGTGTGAAAGAACTGGTGACAAAAATAGGTTTCTTTTATAGAAATAAACTGAATTTTCTGCTGTATTGTAGAAAAAATGACTACTGAGGCAACTTTTCAGACGTTCTCTACATGCATGCTTCAGTCACTGAATGCTGTTTATCACTCTGCTCCAAAATGTGCTGCTGGTACTCATCACTGTGAATTTTATACCTCTTTAAAGTATGTTAAACACAGAATTTTAGTTATTTATAAAACCCTTATTGCTGTTTTATTTCTATACATCACTGCATTACTATTTTTTTTATATGGACAACATAAAATAAACCCCAATGACTTTACTGTGTTGCAACTCCCACCTGTTTTTATTGATGTTGCAAAATGTAATTTTATTCATTATGCAGCTGTAATATGAAGCAGCAGCAGAAAAAGCTTTTTTTTTAATCTCTGTTTTGTATTTCATTATTGTTTTTTTGTTTGTTTTTTTTTACTAATAATTGTTTTCATTTTACACATTTCCAGTTATTTTATTGAATTTCATTCAATTAAATTCATCTATGAATTGTTTTTCTTTTATTACAATGACTACCCATGTTCAGAGTGTAACAACTTTCTGTTTGTTAAGGTTTTTGTTGTTGTTGTTGTTCCAGCATCAACACTTTTTTCCACATTATTATCGTGTTTTCTTCGTTATAATGCTAATGAGGTATTCACCTCAATATACAGTTGTGGAAAAAAATATTAGACCACCCTATGTTTTCTTCCATTTCTCATTCATTTTAATGCCTGGTACAACTAAAGGTACATTTGTTAAGACAAATATAATAATAACAACAAAAATAGCTCATAAGAGTTGAATTTAAGCACTGATATCTATCCAGTTTTCATGGTTTTCTTGATTATAACCAAAATCACATAAGGTCTTACATCAGTAGCTATGACATTGTACTGACACAAACAGTGCTTTTAGACATTCCATGTTTTCTTTTCTGTCTGTTTTAGTCACATGAAACACACAGGAGTTACTTGATTGCATAACCATTGTTTTTGATGGTTTAATAATTTTTTTTCCGCGACTGTATGCTGAGAATCAATGATGCCTATAACTGTTAGCAGATGAATATGTGTGGAACAGTTTCTTAATTTTATTTTGATGAAGTTTGGAGCATGTGATACAGTAAGTGTAAATGATTTTATATAAGTTAAGTAAATAACTTTTATATAAGTTTAATAAGTCAAGTTAGTGATGAGAAATGAGGGTGGGGTCAAATAAGTTTTTCTTCTTCCCACTCCTTTTCGAGCATAAATGAATTAATTTGAATTACTGAACTTACATGTATTCTGTTGAATATCTTTGCATTATCAGATACTGCTGTATGCAGGTCATTTGTGTTGCATACTCACTTGCTGTTTAGCTCTTATGTTAATTTATGTTCCACAGAAGACTGAATAAACCATCTCTTTTGTGTGCATCCTTGCTAGTCAAATATCAATAACTTGGAATATTTTACTGAAATCTACATATGGAAGGATCATAGTGAATAGACAGAGATACCTGCAAATTGCATTACTACCACCAGTGTGTTTGGCTCAATTTTATGAAGCCATTTCATGCATATTATAAATTAATTCCCCTCCATGACAGCAATTTACTCTGATAAAGGCATTTTAATAACCAACAAGCATATTTCTACTGCACTCAAGTGTGTACTTTGTTAGGGGCATTTTTTGGGTTTAAGAATATATGTATTTTCATTCTGAAATAAAGCTGTGACCTCAGGGCCACATTCTACGCTCTCTTGAGTGTATTTCATTGGAGGGAAAAACAGGCCAATAAAGTTGGCCATTTCACTGCACTCCCACCAATTAGGAAACCCATGAATGGCCTCCTTCCCAAACAAGCCTCTGGCTGCCCTCATCCTGGGACCAGTTCCCATCAAGTTAGTCACACAACACCAACCAAGACACAGGGCCAGTGGTGGAATGGAAAGCCCCCCTCACAGCTCCTGTCGTTGTCTTCTGACTTACTCTCAGTCTTACTTCCTGTCAGCTTTCTGTTTCTCACTCTCCCTTTTCTCTGTGAAAGTATTCCCCTGAAAATGAGTGTTTACACAGATTTTGCATATTTGAATGTTAAATAAGTGGGTAAATTATATATAACACATGCAATATAAATGATGGTTGGAAAAATTAAGTAGAACGCTTCCTGAGCGCCACATTTATCAGCCTTGCAACAGTGCTGGTTCCGGCTACATTTTGCATGCATCCTAAATATAATCACACTGTGCACAACAACTCCAACACACCACAGAAGGCAGGCTGGTTCAAGAGTTACTCAGCAACTTGGCTTCTTTTAATGAACAAATTGAAGGTGTAGCTGCTGTGAATCCCACTTTTTAGATCAGTCCAAGACTGTGTTTATGGGAACATGAGTTTCCCACAGTCAAGTTTTGTAACTTTCCAATGTTTGCATTTATTCATGTAAACATCGTCCTTGGTTTCAGACACCTGGATTTGCTGTTTCGCTGATATGACTAAACCCACTTATACAAGGTGGACTAGTCTGATCCAAACCAGGACATTGTTGTATTATCTTACTCTGGTTTTGACCACTGCTTATTACCTGTGCAAGCGAAGTAGCAGAAACACAAACAATAGCAATGAAAGCATCTCATTTATGAAAGGATGAAGATGCAGGGCCAGAGCCGGCTCGCCTATTAGGCAATATAGGCAAATGCTAAGGGTGCTGTAGCTTCCAGGGGGCGCCACAAAATCAGAAAAAACTCACCTCCAATATAATTATAGTAAATTAGTTGTTAGTATTAGCTCTTAAAATGGAAAGGAATGCCCAGTTAATATTACTACAAATGGGGGGCATCGATGCACCTCTAAAGAACCTTGAAAAATGTCAAAATGACCGAAACTGTCCAGAGCACAACACTGCAAAAAACGCCCTGCTATAAATAAGCTAAATATTCCTAAATCTGGACAAATTGGCTTATATTGAGCAAATAAGTCTGCCAATGGGTTAAAAAAAAAATCATGGCTAAGTTTTTAGAATACAAGCAAAAAACATTTATCAAACAAAAAACCATAATGGCCCTTAAAACTCAATAAAATGCTAAAATTTTGGTAAACGGTGCTAAGTACAAGAATTAAAATCACCTTGATATGAACTAAAAAATCTTATTAATTTATTAATCTTA
>JAPTGZ010000014.1:27456322-27469166 GCA_029814645.1 Fowleria isostigma | reverse complement strand
AGACCAACACGGTGACATATATGCTGTATTGCATTGTGGGTACTTGACATTTTAATCATTGTGTTCTGTTTGATGGGCAGGGGTTACGGGGGGGAGGGGTTATGTTAATGTTTATTTATGTTCATCTGTCTTTTTTACAATGTTCATTGGCCTTTTTATGTTCATTTTTATTTTTATTAATATGACACCATTAGTCAAACCTGTAGGACCAACAACGCCGAACCTGTTTGTCGCTATGCTGTTGCTAGTTACCGTAGTTTCCAAAGGGTCAATATGCTGGTGATTTATTTATAGTCTTTAGGTTTAGACTAAGAGGAGAGAGCTTTTTTCCCTCTCTGATTTCAACTCCTGCAGTTTTACCTGAATCACTCAAACCGAGCCACACTTTTGTTTCTTTTCTTTTCAAGAAGATATTTATGCTTTTTTTGTGTTTTGCGTCTCTGCAGGTGTAAAATACGTTCAAGTTCATGTTGCCTGACATGCCCTGTGAAACACAGTATGTCTCTGCTGTGTTGACTCTATTGATTTACCACCTGCACTGTATTATCACAAAGCCAATATGCATGTCTGTAAGCCATTGGAAGTGCATTAGCCCCGATGGTGTGTTATCAACATAGATCCGTTAGCAAACAGTGCCACACGGACACACAGTCGAATTTATCCATCGGTTTGTTCCTTTTTAGCATTCATCTAACAAGTATGTCTTTGTTTCTCTTCTTTCTGTAGGATATGATGCTCCAGTTTTTAGTCTAATCTCTTCTTTTTTCTTACCTTTTTACATATAATTATTTTTTTTAGTGTATTATAGCTGAAATTACTGCTGTATTAATTGCAAAGTGTTGTCAAAATGTCACTGCCTCTTCTTTGTCAGTAGTGGTTCATCTGCCACTCAAATTAAAATTGCAGTGTGGTAACAAACCCCCCTTCATTGTCAGTCTGCGATCAATAGCGTGTCTTCTACATTCAATACAGCGTTCTGTCGTCTCTTTCCCCAAATCGCCTCCGAACAAAGCTGCTCTCCTAGGACCAGAAAATGAACCACGCTAGTATGTGTCACATATCCATCAGTCACAGTGCAGCTCATGTGTGTGTGTTGGATTCTGTGTCGACATCCTTGTGTATCTATGAGGAGCCAGCATGTCCTCCTCCTCCTCCTCCTCCTCCTCCTCCTCCTCCTGATGCGCTGAGGCCATGTGTATCGAATTGATTTGATGTGAGTGTGTGTGAGAGCGACCTCGTGCATGTACTGTATGTGTGTATGAGTGTCGGTTAAGTGTCAGACCTGTCACTTACCATCAACACACACGTACACAATAGAAAGACTCCAACACAAACTCACATAAACAACAGATAGGCTTTATTTTAGCTCTTGTAGGTGAGCTTCATCCATCTGCCACTCCAACAGAAGAAGTCTGGAGTTTTGGTCAATAGAAGAGTCCTCATTATGTCAGAACCAGAGCCAAACCCTGGTCCCTGTAATTGAATTGGCATCTCCCAAAAATAACTCCTTCCTCTCCCCTGCTTGGATCAGCCCTAATTACTCCTCTCTGTCTGTCTTTGCTCTGTGCATTCTGCTTTATTTTCCCTGCCTTTTATCACAGGGGAATTCAGTGAACGTATACTCTTTTTCTTCTGTAGCTCTTTGTTGCCACGGAAATAGCCACTCATTCCCTAGCGGCTATCCCTGGCCTCTCCTTAATATACAGCGGCACATTCTGTCACACTTATATAGACCATGGGTAATACAACACTACTCAGCATATTGTGTAATGCACTTGCAGCTAATCATATCACTGAGTGGTAAGAATGTTCCCAAGTTGATCGTGTATAGGTCGAGAATGAAACAGTTTTATGAGGTGTATGACAATGAGGCTACTCAGAAGACCGGCAAAGTCATCAGGAATGCAGCACACCACAAAAACACCTACATATGAAAAAATACAGTCGCATATTTGCAGCATATTCTTTATTATTCCTGTCCCATGTGACTTCCTGAAAACAGATTGACTCGCTCCATCGCTGCACCCTTCCTTCTCTCTACATTCTCTTCATCACTTGGCATCCCTCGATGAGTTTGACACTTAAAGCCTCTGTCACTGTGCTTCTAGTTTTTGTTTTCCTGTGTGGCTACAGATTATTCAGTGGAGCTGCAGCTGTTACTGTGGTTTAGAAGGCTAGAGCTGCTAATCTCAGATATAGCTGGATAAATTAGATGACAGGATGAAAGAAACAATGGTACAGTAAAAGATACATTCAATTCCAAAATGGAGACGCTGTGTCAATTGTAAGTAAAACAGACTGCAATCATTTACAAATGTCATAAATGTACATTACATGAAATAGAATAGAGAAACATGATAAAAAGTAAAAAAAAACAAAAAAAACAAAAAAGAAGCTAATTTTGAATTTGATTACAGCAGTTTATCTCTAAATTGTTGGATACAAGCAACAAAATAATGACAATAGTAAATGGCACTAGAAAGAAGTAGGTGGAGCAACATTTTGCAACTGTTTAGGATACTTGGCAACAGTAATGTGACATAACTGAGTACAAAAGTGAATAGAGACAAAGGGCCTGATTTACTAAGATCGCAAAAACAGGCACAAATTTGCTTGTTCATGCTAAAAATGTATGCGTACTATTGATTTGTGTGTCATGGGTGATCAACTAAGATTACGAAGTGACAACAGGTGCAAAGTCTTGGAGACCATCCTATTTAAATGAAGATTTTGCGTGCGCTACTGGTTGTTGTCATGGAGACAGTAAACTGCTCTAGGATATACCAGCATTAATGGCAGCAGTATGTTGGAATGATCCAGATGCACGGATGGTATTGCATGAGTCATCTAGAGGTTCTAAAATCGCATTGCAGTGCTGGACTCATTTTAGAAGTGGGGGATCTATGGAGGTTGTTGAATTGAATGATTGTCAGGGTCACATTTTTTTGCCACACTGTAGCTTAATGTTGGTGCGTATTTTTAATCACAATCACATCAATTGGAAAAGTAGCCTTTGTTACAAGAGTCCTGTAACGTTGGGGAGAGCTATATGTCTCAATTATTTTTTCTTCTGTAATTCCAAAAATGTTTGACGTGAGCAAAAAAGATCCCATTTGCATTCCATTTGAGGGATGCAACCCTCGGTGTGTCCTGTTAGTAGATAAGCTTCAGTGTGTTTAAGCATGTGCATTGAAGTGTGCAGTCAATTTTGCACACGTTTTTACACGCGCAAAACTTTAGTAAATCAGGCCCATAGAGTTTCCCAGAAGTAAAGACAGGCAGAGGTTCACCAGTCTGAGGGGTACTTAATTATGTTCCCTTAATATAAAATTCTCTGGGCCAAAGGTAATTTTGAGTGAACTTAGATTTAGTAGAAAAGCGGTCAGACAAATCAAAACCAAACTATGGATACTGCATCCTCCAGACTAACAAGAGAAAGAGATCATCAGCACTCTGTTCAAAAGCCTGTATCTGTGATGGTATGGGGTTGCATTAGTACCTGTGAAATGGCCTCGGTGCACATCTAGAAAAGCACCATCAATGCTGAAAGGTATACACAGGTTTTAGAGCAACATGGATGAGATAAGATTAGATAAGATGAGATGAAATGAGATGAGATGAGATAAAATAAGATAAGATATTCTTTTATTAGTCCCACAAGTGGAAATTCCAGAAATGTCTTTTTCAGAGAATGTCTTGCATATTTCAACAAGACAAAGTGCATTTTGCCTTTATTAACAAAACATAGCTTTGTAGCACAAAAATCTAGGTGCTTAGGAGGCCTGTTTACAGTCAAGAGAGCATCAACAATTAAAGACAGTAAGTGCCTCATGAAATAGAAAAGAGGACAAAGACGACAACTCGAATCCTCTGATTAGGACCACATTTTTCTTCCAAAACTCCAGTAACGAGTGTCCTCAGTTCCCAGACATTTATAATGTTATTAAAAGAAGAGGAGTTGCTGCACAGTGGTAAACATGTCTCTGTCCCAGATTTTTGGAGATGTGTTGCTGCCATTAAATTCAAGATGACCTTATTTTTTTCTTAAAATGATACATTGTCTTGGTTTAAACATTTATCTCCTGGTCTGCGTGGGTTTTATCCAGTCATTCCCACTTCCCCCCCCACCGTCCAAAGATTAATAGGTTAAAGTGTACCTGTACTGGTAATTCTTATGACATTAGTTGTGCTTTGTGTATTACTTATAAGTAAGAGAGGCGTAAATTCAGTTTAAAAATCACCATAAATGCACCACACCGGACCTTTTTATGACATGAATTACACATGGGGGCATAACCTATGGGAGCAGCCATTGCCAGCTGTAAGTTACATATTGTCATTGATTACAGGTGATCAAGCGTGAGTAAACAAACAGCAGTCAGTGAGCGAGACTGAGTGGATTTCCATGATTTCTGTGATTGTTGTTTGTGCAGCCGTAAGCTTTGCACTCTACCATTGTCCTAGGGATGCGACCCAGCACTGGCCGATAATGTATCATATTAGACTGGTGGGTCAGTGGGTCAGTGACCAGTCCATCGCAGCCCAGGTGATCAGATACTACAACAAGTCTGCATCACTACCGGTGCTACCCGTGGAAGAGGCAACATGTCACTGACCATGCCTGAGTGATGGAGTGACTTTGTACTTGTGTGTTCTTGACAAGGGGCTGTGGACGGAACCACTAGTATTGTACATGATCTTTTGAAATAGCTAGTAATGAAAATTCACTACAGAGGCCCTTTAATTGATTAACCTAAATCACTGCTAGTGTAAATGTGAGAGTGAATGTGATGAACAGGCGAGGTGTTGAGACTGTACCCCACCTTCTAGCCAGGATAGACTCCAGTACCCCCACAACCCCTAGAGGTTCAGAAAATGAATAAATTAATGAATATGTTCTATTGTGAATAAAATTTGGATTTTTAAGGGGTTTTTTTAATCACTTTTTATCCTCATAGCAAAATTCTATATTTTAATCATTGTAATATACATAGCATATTGGATATAGGATTAGCATTTGGAATTAGCATGTAGCACATTAGGGGCCAGATCTACTAAGATCCCAATTTCCATGTACAAATTTGCATGTGCAATCTGGAATTTGCATGTAGGGTTGAACTGGTGATTTACTGGTGATTTACTAAGATTGCATGCACAAATGAAACAGCTGCAAATGTGTTGGAGACAACCCTATTTAAATGAGAATTTTGCGTGCATTATCATGAATGGATCTGTGCGTATGTGTTCCTCCAACAGGTCCAAAATGACAAGGCTGGATAGGTGATATGTTTTAATGAGTGTTTCCTCATTCATTCCAAAAATGTTCACACAGGGGTGAAAAATGCGTTCTCTGCATCTTGTTCCATCATTTAAGTGTCTCCTTCTTGCGACAATAACTGCATCCATGTGTGCGCAATTACGCAGGATTAAACCATTTGCTCCTTCCTTTGAGACATGTTAAATATAGACATAGTTTCTATCAGCAAAATTGCGTTGGGGTTTGATAAATCACTTTCCATGTGCTAAATTAATATATGTACATTTTCTCCTCCCAGAACACACACAATTGTGTGTAAATGCCCCATATTGCATATTCATTGCGAAACGTACTAACTGGATGTGGACGCACTATTTTGCACTTTTGAAAGATGCAACCCTTTGTGTGCACTGTTAGTAAGTCGGTAAATGTAAATTTTTTTCCATGTGCAATGAGTTTGCACATGTTTTAATACAAGTAAACCTTTAGTAGATCCGGCTCTAAGAGTTTTGTAATACACTGTCTTCCTTTTCTATTCATATTTTACAGTGTGCCATTTATTTTTTAGAATTGGGATTGTAGTAAAAAAGTAAACACATCCAACTTTTCACATCATCTCTGTTGAAACAGAGGGAATCTTGGGGATTCATTTTAGCATAATTGTACACATTTCAAAGAAGGAATAGTGGAGTGAAAGAGTATGCCTGCCTTTGAATTCAATCTGCCAATTAGTTGCCAGAGGGTCTATGCATAAACACCAGGATGCAAAATTGAATTCCCTCATTGCAAAATGATCTCAGTACCTTGCTGAGTTTGTAGTAAATTGTCAGCTCACACTATTTTCTCCTTGTCTTTATCTTTCTCTTATTTTCTCTCCTAGTTGCTGTGCATGCAAGCCATTCTGATTGGAAACGTTATCAGCAGTGCACACATTTGACTTGGATTGTTTCCCAAAGTGAGGGCTCATTATTGGCCCGTTGGATAATCATCACCAGCCAAAGTTGGTTCATAGAGAAGCTCCCCATCGCTCCAAGCTTTCATTCTATCCTAGAGTTCACAGAGAGGAGAGGAAGTGAAATAGCAGAGGGATAAAGAGGCTGAGGAGTGCTGAAGTAGAGCTCCACTAGTAGAGAATGAAAAAGTACAACTGGAGTATATAAGGAACCGATATACATGCACATGCTCAGAGGTTTGAACTGATTGTGCAGGTTTGAGGATCGTCATAAACTCTACAAGTGCATGAAGATGATGGAAGATACTAAAAAAAAAAAAGCATGACGGTAAATGGGAAGAGGTTGAACATGAAGTGGTGTTGAACGAAGTGAAGATAAGAGTGAGGGTTTAAGCAGAATAGAAGTATTAATATAGGCGTGACATTATCTTAAACCACTGCTGCTTTGATAATCTGCCTGGAAGCCATGTGTAATTGATATTTCCTTTGCATATAGACTCTATAATTACTATGACTTCACTGTAAAGCAATGGGTAAACTCAACATTAAAAATGCATTTGACCATGTCAATATTAACATCCCAGTATATCCATATGCATTAATATGGTTATTAATCTATATAATTACTTTAGAGCCAGTAAGGAGCTAGTGCCAAGTTTTTAATTGGTATCAGATCATACCTTTGTAGTCAATTTAAGCTGTAAGAGCTGATTGACACCATGCTTTTCAGATAGGAGAGACCACTATCTATTTACACCATATATGTATATATCCTTTCTGACACTAATAAATGAATGGTTAACGCTTAATCGATGTCTCAGAGAGGGGAAATACTGTGTTGATTTAATCTTGTATGCAACTCATTAAAGGAGCAAAAGCATCTGCTATTACACAACATCATATATTATTTTACATAAGACATAAACACATGATAATTTAAAGTCTATATATATCTGATCTGACACAGAATATTTTATATATTATTATTTATACTATTTTATTTTATGTCACTTTTACACCTTATACATTACTTCAGGAAAACAAACAAAAAAAAAATGTCAGTTAAAGTGTATTTACTGCTTCCCAATGCACAGGTGGATGTCAATGATTAGATTATATGTGAACGGCTCTTTTCATCTTATGCTTTTACATGTGTGCGTGTCTGGCTTTTATTTTTTCAAGCAGTATTTACTAACATACCTCTTAGCTCAGTGGACTGGAAAACCTTCAGGGTTGATACGATGTATGTGAAATGATGCACAGTGGAGTAGGATTTCATGTGTGCTTAGTGATGCTGCAGGAATAAGTCCCCATGGGTGTTAATACCCAGGGGTAAAGATGTGCTAGTGGGTTCTTCTAGCTGGAGGTTTTGTAAGAGGAACTCCCACACCAGGTGCAGCGTTGTCGCATTTTGCAGGGGTGGGAAATATACTACATGCACCCACTTGTAGTTGTTCAGGATCCAAATATCTAAAGTGAAGTGGTAAGGAAGGCATCACATGTAATCCTGTGACTCTCACACAACATTAGCAGTAGGCTAATGCTGTGTAAAGGGCTCTGACATTTAAAGGCAGCTGAATACTTGTTAGATTTATTCCTGTATTGGTATGTGAGGTCTGCCGTCATTCCTTTGTATGTGTTGCCTTATACTTTAGTTTTCTTAAAGAGATCATATTTTGCTAAACCCCTTTTTATTAGTCTTTGGTACATTTATTTGTGTATTTGTGGACCCTAATAGTTCATAAATTTTGAATGTAAACCCTCCAGGTGCTGCAGAGCTATCTTCATTTTTATTTTGGTAAAAATCAAGCGGACCTCTATAACCTGTTTCAATTCCGTCTTAACTTGTTAAATCATAACTAGTTACCTGGGGTGCAATGAAATAGTCAACTCACAAAACAATACAAAATACGATACAGGGCTCACGATATTAAACAAAGACTGTGTGGATGTGTTTTGTCTATATTTTATAAATCTGAATCCTAATCAGAATTGCCTTTGTTCACCAAGTATCTCCAAGAATACAAGGAATTTTACTTTGGTTTTTCAGAATATGCACTCTCTGTACAACATGATAAGTACTAATTAACACAAATAGAACAGAGTTTAAATAAGTAAATAAATTAAATGATTAAAATAAGTAAAAATGAATAAAAAAAAAACATACAAAAGTATAAATATTTGTGAAGTGAAGTAGTGCAATTTTTGTTAAAAGATATGCAATGAATAAAAAAGTGCAACGAAGAACAGACTGGTTGAGGTAGAACATGAGGGATATGGATATTGTTCTGTTACAGGTATAATTACAAACAAAAAAAAAGAATGAAAACAAATTTTAATTTACCAATCTCACTGGTTCTTTTTTTTCTGTTGCTTAAACATAAATGACATTGTCATGAAAACTTTTGTCGTAGTAGACAGTGGGAGGGGCTTCTTTTTGTGGGGCTGTTGCAAATGATGCATCGTACTTGTTTTTCCTTATCTATTATATGCATTTCCTTGTAATAGTGTGTCACGGTATTGGATGTGTGTTGAGTCTAACTGGATTTATGGTCGTTTGGATGTCACGTGTCACTACTTACACCATCACTACTTACACCATCATGACAGCGACATTGGCCCACACAGCCTATAGCCCAGAGAGAGAGAGAGAGAGAGAGAGAGAGAGAGATACAAGCTGCGGCTGCAGTGGACTGAACAGTACACGGTTTTACCGTTGCGTCCCTAGCGTCCACTATTTTCTCATTGTCCTCCATTTTCACATGAAGTGAGAGCGCTGCTACGGTACACGAAAGGGTAAAAAACCATCAGCCTCAGTGCACGGTGCCCCTTCGTGTTCTTGAAACATTTTTTAACTTGATTTTTATTTTGTCTGTCTTTGAGTTTTACTATCATTTAAAAATATATATATTATATTTATTTTGTGCCACAAAATTTTGTAACATCTCTACTAGTTACATCATGACATTTGCACATATAAGGTCAAGACTTGTAATGAACATTTCAAATTTTGCGAAACCCACTTTTATTAGACTTTGGTTCATTTATTCGTGTATTTGGACCCTAATAATTCATAAAGTTTGAATGTGAACCCTCCAGGTGCTGCAGAGCTGTCTTTACATTCATTTTGGCAAAAATTAAGTGGATTTCTACTACCCATTTTAATTCCTTCTTAATTTGTTCTATAGCTAGTTACGTCACAACATTTGCACATGTAAGGTCGAGACTTCTGACAATTTTCCAACTACGCCATAATTGTTTGTCAGCAGCAGCAGTCATAGTCCATACTGAAAACATGGTCAAACTTCAAGCCCATTTCCTAAAATATTCAGTTGTTGGTTGTATTAATGAACACAAGTCAGAGCAGCAAAGTCAACAATTTGGAGGGGGTGGGGTGTGAAGTGGCTCATTTGCATTTATAGGGCCAGTGCTGAAAATGACCAGTCTCCTGTCACTACTCAGAAATAGGGTTGAAGATGGATCTGTGGAGTTGAATTAATGAAGAATTCAGACCCAAGTATAGCATTTACAGTTTATGCAGACCAAAGGAAAATGTTTTAAAATGAATAATTCTATTAAAAAAAGCAAAATATCAGCATTTTAAGGCAATAGGTGAAAGCTGTAAGAGTAATATATTATGCAACAGTTGCATCAAGCCATCTCTGCTTTGGTCATCTCTGGTGTCTCATTAAAAATAAATAGATAAATAAATAAACCTTAAGGTGGGCTCAAAGAAGAAGAACATATACGGTGCATTCAAACCACTGTGCCTTGAAAATGCAACTATTTGTTGATTTATATGTGGTGCTGAACAAAGATTAAGTTATCACTCCAAATTTCCAGACCTGAACCCTGGTGAGAACCTCTAAAATGTGACCAAGAGGATGATGGATGGCTGCAGCGACTTGTATTTGTTGCTTAAGGAGTAGCACAAAATTCTTACAAATGTGTTAAAGCAGGAAAACTGTGATTTAAAAAATCAGGGTTATTGTGCCAAATATTGATCTGTTAAATAAAATCCATGTGTTGTGTTGTTTTACTTGTGAATATGAACTTGGTTTTCATTTTTATTCACAGTCATTTCATTCGGTTCATTTATTCATGTTCATTTTACTCAAATACATATTTATAAATAATAAACCAGTGGTCTGTTTTTTCTTTCTGGAGCTGTAGACAGAAAGAAAATGAGAGGAAGTCTGTTCGCTATTTATACATGCTGTGGATGAATAAAACACACCAAGGCCACTACAGAAAAATGAATGATTAATAATGTATGTTATACAAATTACCCACATTCTCCTCCAAAATACAAAGAAGTCTGAACTTGTTTAAAAGCAGTTGTTAATTTTAAAAAGCTGTCTAAACATGTACCAACATAGTGAAAACAAGACAAAATGTGCAACCAGATTGTGTTCATGGTGAGTTATCTACAGGTGTTTATGATGGATGTCCAGAAGTCAACACTGCAGGGATTACATTTTGCATCGCATCAATTCACTACAAACCTTTGTTTTAGAGACACCACTGGTTATGGAAGATTGATTGGTGGGTTAATCATGACTGCCTTTTGTGGTTAAGGAAGTACAGTTGCGGAAAACATTATTATATCATCAAAAGTCATCAAAAACAATGGTTATGCAATTAAGTACTAACTCCTGTGTGTATCATGTGACTAAAACCAACAGAAAAGAAAACATGGAATGTGTAAAAGTATTGTTTTTGTCAGTACAATGCCATAGTTATTGATGTAAATAGTTATGTGATTTTGGTTATTATCAAGAAAACCATGGAAAATGGATAGATATCAGCTCTTCAATCTAGTCTAGAGGTTAATAAGCTTTTATTTAGGTTTCATTTAGTATAACATTTAGGGTTAATATTAGTGAGCTTGGTGTTCATTACTATGGTTCATCAACTGATTATTTGGTTTAGCATTAGTGATAATTTAACAGTCTAACTCGTAGGTTTAGTGTGTAAGGCTTTGGCATTATTTAGGAGAACCTAATTGCAGGGGGGAGACATGGTGGTATGCTGGATAGCACTTGTGTTTCACAGGAAGAAGGTCCTGGGTTTGATTCCAACACCATGCACGTTCTTCCCGTGTCTGCGTGGGTTTGTTCCGGGTACTTCCTCCCACCATCCAAAGACATGCACTAACCACTTTTCCACAGAGATCCCAGAAAAAAGGTGAGATGGTGATCCCACCTTTCCCCTACAATTGATTGATTTACACAGCCAAGCACTGAGGTGAGACAGGCTGGACTTTTACACAGCAGGCCAATGTTCTGGAATCAAAGGGACAGTGCAGTGACCAGAGCTCATTTTTAAATCCCTCGGGTGCAGGAGAGATAGCAGGCCGGGCACATATGGAGGTACTGGCCCACCATGCCATGCTGCCGACTTCCATGCCCGATGCCGCCAACTTCCATGCCTAGCTTTATGTCTGTCCCTCCCACATCAGGGGTTGCAGTCATCAGAACGTCATACAGACGTTGCAGAACAAGAGGTGATCCTTTTACACAGCGTTCCATAATCAGGATTCCATCTTTATCATGCTTCTGTTACATCCTCGAGGATTACAAAACTGTGATACAGGGGAGACCAAATGATCCCACTATTACATTCACACAGACATTATTGCAGAAAAAGGCGAAATATTCCCATGACAGAAGTGCTGTGTAAAAGGGCTAACTGATAGGTTAACAGGTTATTCTAAATTGCCCATAGGTGTGAATGTGAGAGTGATTGTGTCAGCCCCGTGATGAACTGGTGACTCGTCCAAGGTGTACCCCACCTTCACCCATAGGATAGGCTCTAGTGACCCCTGTGACCCTAGTGAGGATAAAGCAGGTTCATAAGATGATGAGTGAATGGTAAATGGTCTGTATTTATATCATGCTTTTCTACACATTAATGGTACTCAAAGTGCTTTACAATACCAGCTTCACATTCACCCACATACACCAGTGGGCTGCCACTATGCCAGGCACTATCAGACCTTACTGGGTGCAATTTAGGGTTCAGTGTCTTGCTCAAGGGCACTTCGACATGCAGACAGTTGGAGGCGGGATTCAAACTGCCAACCCTTTGATCATTGGACAACCTGCTCTACCACTTGCGCACAGCCGCCCAATGAATAATTGCAGAAAATGAATATAATATTAACAAGTGGTGTCAGGTGCAACAGCCTCTGCCCCCACACATATTTTACCCATTATAAGAAAATCATAAAAAAAACTTTAAACCTACCTTTCCCAAGATGTAATGACATCTATTCTGGGTCACTGGCAATCTGTAAACCCAGTTTGGTAGGAATTGAATCAAAATTTTGCTGCTAAAGTCTTGATAAATAAACAAAGAAACAAAGAAGTAGAACTGAAAACAATACCCCTGCCTCCCTCTTTGGAGGGGGGGTAATTATTTTAGTGAATTATCACCTGAATTGTGTTCTCTTCCCCTTTGAAGGAGCTGTTTATTTCTATAGGAGTGGGTCCGCTATAGTGCGAGTCATGTTTCTACAGTAGACCTTCTGTTAATTTGTTTTTCATTCTAACTCATAGAAATACTCTAAATTTCAACATTTTGGTGTTATTGGAGGACAGAACAAGAATGCATTACTTTTGTAAAATTTAAAA